>CP092882.1:14506061-14753593 GCA_030710605.1 Cordylochernes scorpioides | reverse complement strand
AAATACAAGCTGATAAGCTACCAAGAACCATTATCAATGCTGAGAGAACCTTTGACCAAAATACTCAAGATCCAAGTGAGTAGAAACAAAATATAAAAGTGTGGGTCACAGCTTCCTTTGTAACATAATATTTATGATTTAAAAAGAAAAAAAAGAAACATTCGTGCTTTTAATTCCTTTCATTTTATATGTATAGATGGCGCGTTATTGATTTGTGTTAATTTACGTCTAACTGACTTGTCTTTATTGTTTGTGGAAGAGCATTGCTCGATGCAAATATTTGAATGTCCTATAAGCTTATGTCCATAGTTTTCTTGAAAACCATTTCTGAGATTCCATCCTTCAGTGCTGCGTATATAAGTAGAATCGTCCAATACAGTATTAGAGCTCTGAGAAGCGGTCTGGTGGATTAAATTGGCGAAACCGCTGGGAGGGTTCACCACTGATGAGCCAAGCCCTCCCAATATATTTTTCATTCCAGTAAGGTCAGTAGAAATTTGTATTATATATAAAAAGAAACATTCGTGCTTTTAATTCCTTTCATTTTATATGTATAGATGGCGCGATATTGCTTTGTGATAATATTTATTTGTTTTAATAAGGATTACCTTTCTGTTACAGAGAAAAAAAATTTTCCCAAAATATTTCGTGCAATATTTATTACACAATAAACTTAAGTTTACTGTGCAATAAATTGATAAAGAGGGAGCAATTCCTCCAAATATATTGAGAAGGAAATTGTTTTATTTTTCTTTCGCAGAACCAGGTACGCCTTTTTTGTATAATAATTGTTTTGTATAAAGAAAAGCACATTCCAGAATGGAGAGAGAATATTCTAGAATGTTTAGGAATAATGTAGAAAAATAGGAGAACATCTAATTGGCCAATCAGTAGCGATTGCGCAAGTCAGCGCTGGCGGCTTTCTGATTGGCTAACCAACCATGACCGTTCTGGAAAGATCTACTCCGGTATATATAAGGATGAGTAATTCATGCCGGGGGAGAAGAAAGATAAGAAGTCTTCTTCTTCTTCTTTCTTATCTCCACACTGGGTGAAGTAGAATGCGTCTGCCTTTGTCATTAAGACTGGGAGCACTAATTCACAAAGTGAATTAGAAGAACTAATCTACGTGATGTACTCCAAGAAATCTGTTGTCTCAAGAGGTCGGACTGCTGCTTACCGCCGACGCGGGTGTACTTCCTGGAAGATTCTAGAAGGTTCTAACAACTTCTGTATACTGTTCTTCTCCTGCTTTCCCTCACCGTGCTGCAGTTGGTGAGTTTGTAACTGCTGTTTTCTTTATTGTTATTTTATTTTGCACTCATCTGTAAATATTTTATCGATTAGGCTTAAATAAAGCCCTAAATATCCTTTGTACCCACGGAAGTTATTCTTTGTCAACCAACAACGCAACAATATATTTAATGAATCGCTTTTTGACTTAGAAAAATTATTATTTTAACAATGAGATATATTTCTCCTTTATTGTGATAAAACAATCTTTCGAGCAAGGATGTTCTACTGGCTAATCAAAGTTATGGGGAGATAAATACAGGTTATTTATTGAAATCAAATGTAACACATTGAGTGACGATTTGATTTTTATAAACATTCTGTTATTAAATTGATAAGATCAGGGTTTCGTAGATAAGTTTCTTGTAAAACATTTTAATTTATAAATCTCTATGGACCTAAAACTAATTAACGACTTCTGAAATCGGACCCCGTGACAAAAGTTAATACTTTTGTGGGTAACACACAAAAAAGGAATAAGCTAGGGCCTAAATTAAATGTACCTTAATACACAGAAAAGCGTACACTCAAGAGTACAACACCAACAACAAAAGGAAATAAATAAGAACTAGCGATTTGAAAAATAAAATAAAAAGTACTTAGCTTTATTGTAGCGTTGGTAGGGATCGGACTGGGGTGACACAGGGATGCCAAGAGAACAGCCAGACTGGGAAAAACCTCGTAGAAAAACACTTTGTCTCCACACCAATTCTCCACGCTCTGGCCCCCCTCGCATTCCCTTAGTCCCCTCTTATATACAGACATGGCTACATTCGTCCAATGAGAAGGCGTGAGAGATTGGTTCACCAACAAACGAAGACAACATTCTTCCCTCTAAAACCTGATCAGAAAAAAAAAAAAACTGAAAATGTTTGTCAATATAATTTGACACCCGTCCTGTCTTGGGCCCGGAGGACTCTCAATAAAACTTTATTGCTTTATTCGTGGTTACATAATGGCTAAACTGGCGCGTTGAATTGTATCTATATTTTGGGAATCTCACACCTTTTATGATTATGGTACAGTTAAACCTGTCTATAGCGCCCCCTCTAAATAGCTCCTTCCTCTCTATAGCACTCGAATTTAAACATTAAAATGTAAACATCTTACATTAAAAGTGACCTGTCTATAGCACCCCCTCTATAGCACCCTATTATGGTGAATCCCAAGAGGGGGCGCTATAGACAGGTTTAACTGTACATGTGAAAATCTAGTGTATATTGGCATATATTATTGCATTTTGTAGCCAAGAAATCGAGTCTTAGTACATCTTAAGATGTGAAAGTATTCATTGATACGTCAAAGCACGACTAGTCGACAATTATCAAACAAGACTCAACAAAACTATATACAGCTAGAGAATATTGAAAAAGAAGCTAAGGAATATTTATGATGATTTTACAAATATAGAGTAATATATATATATATATGTTATATATAAAATATGTTGAGTATTTTCAATGATAAATTAAATAATAAAATATAAATTATTCATTCGACACAATATATTCTATATACAGTTACGAGCGTCATTAATTCTTCATCTCTTAATCAGTTTTCATCTCTGTCACCGTATGCTTTTTTTTTTTTTTGGAATGGCGCCCTCCTATTGGTTGGCTACGATCACGCCACCTTTGCCCCCCCCCCCCATCATGCCCCCCACTCGCTTTTTCGTTTTTGTAACTATTGTGTTGGAGCGGGTCGCTCCTTAAATAAAGGCATATATTAGTTAATAACCAAATGGAATCCTCTCTTTCTTTTTCCCAGTATGAGACGCCTACGGAAGCCAACAGTACATAGACAGATAAAGCACATAGGCTATAGTTATTAACTAATATATGCATTTATTTAAGGCGCCAATTTATAATTGTAACAAATAGTATTTGAATAAAAACATTCAATCGGGTAAAACACGGGCGTTGCCCGGGTCATTCGGCTAGTCTATATTCTATATACAGTTACGAGCGTCATCAATTCCTCATCTCTTAATCAGTTTTCATCTCTGTCACCGTTTGCTTTTTTTTTTTGGAATGGCGCTCTCCTATTGGTTGGCTACGAACACGCCACCTTTGTCCCCCCATCATGCCCCCCCCCCCCCCCCCCCCCACTCGCTTTGTTGTTTTTGTAACTATTGTGTTGGAGCGGGTCGCTCCTTAAATATTCTATTGTTAACAATACCTCATTATAGGTCCGTAAAAAATACGGGGAAGACGATAGGCTATTTTAAAAAATATATGAATTAATTATTAAAACGATATATTCAAATTATTCTACCTAACTCACGAACAGCGCCCTCTATCAAAGTTTAGATTAAATTGTGCTGATGCAAACAAATAGATAATGCTAATAACAAACAATTATTTTTAAAATATCTTATCTAAATATATATCACTCGGGTAGATATGCACACGGGTCAATTCTGGGGCGAAGCCCGGGTCACCCGTCTAGTCTATATACAGTTACGAGCGTCATGCGTCATCTCTGTCACCGTTTGCTTCTTTTTTGGAATGGCGCTCTCCTATTGGTTGGCTACGATCACGTGGCTACGATGGCGCCGCCACTACGCGAGACACTTTGTTTTTGACTTTGCCCCCCCCCACTCGCTTTTTGGTTTTTGTAACTATTGTGTTGGAGCGGGTCGCTCCTTAAATAAATGCATATATTAGTTAATAACCAAATAGAATCCTCTCTTTCTTTTTCCCAGTAAGAGACGCCTACGGAAGCCAACAGTACATAGACAGATAAAGCACATAGGCTATAGTTATTAACTAATATATGCATTTATTTAAGGCGCCAATTTATAATTGTAACAAATAGTATTTGAATCAAAACATTCAATCGGGTAAAACACGGGCGTTGCCCGGGTCATTCGGCTAGTATATAATATATACAAGGTCTTCATTGGGGTGGCGCCCACCACGGGAAAGACTCCGCCACCAATGGACCGCGAGAGTTATTTCCCACAGAGTGGGCAGGTCGATGTGATGGCTGGTGTTGCATATCTACACAGATTTAGGATTCGTCAAAGGTAAAAACACACTAATCTATAATTCTCAAAGTAAAAGAAGGTGTAAATATCAACAAAGAGACTATGTACATCAATTATGTACAGTTCTGAAGTCCCTCCTCATAGATATTCCAGTGGGGATCCTATTCAAGTGGTGACGTTTCTAAGCGGATTTATTTCTTGGAAGATTTTCCAGGGATGTGCTGGGCTTGAGTTACGAATTCCAATAAGGGTATTCCTTCAGAAATCTTTGGTATAGAGAGACTAGTCACACAGGTGGGTTGAGTCTTTACCTGTTTGACATTAAAAGGATAAATATATAGGCAGGAGTGTCCTTTATACACACTTCTTGGTTCAAATCACATTAGTAGGTACCGCTCAGCAAGAGCAACCTAGTTCATGATAATTGAACAATGAATAATATGTGAAGGTTATTCACATATTAAACAAATTTTAACGCGGGATTCAATCCCGGTTCATGACTGTCCGGAATCGAGGGTGTTACCCACTCGTCCACCGACTTTTTATATATACACTTCTTCTTATTCCAAAAGAGGCACCTCACCTTTTAACATTTTAAGCTGGTGATTTGGCAGGGCTGATTTTTCAGTCTGTAATACAACATAAAGTTGTGGGAGGATGTTTAAGAGTATTCATGTACCAAAAGTTGCACATCTCCCATTAAATATGTATTAACACAATGCACACATTTATTTTATTACCACGGTGCAAAACATGATTGTTTTTCTTATCCCTAGTACACGTGGTACAGGCCATGATAATCATGGTGGGTAGAAGTAGGCGACTGCTTTTACTGTAAGTGCACCACATGTCTACACATGTGAAAAGCAGTTCGACTTTGCACTTACAAAATGTGCCAGAGCCCCCGTTTGGTTACTTGCACTCGCTGGTGGGGATGGACTTTTGCAAGATCCGGGGGCCATTGGAGCATTTTTTTAAATAAAAAAAAAGTGCCCAATGCGGGAATCGAACCAACGGTTTAGACCATCCTTCCACCGACCCCCCTTGATGGTGGTGATGAGTGATATATTTTTCCAATTCTTTTCCACACAGTCTGGGATATGATTGTTCATCATGGAATGTTCATTTACCAGGAATAACGGTCTTTTACTTTATAGTTATGATTTATACTGTTTAATTTGTTTTTCGAATGACCTTCCATTTTTACTTATGCATATGGAAGAGCAGGAACTACATAAATTTTATAAAGTAGATTGGTTTAATTTTCCAGTATGACGATAGGTTTGTTGGGATGGCGTTGTTATATGTTTAATTGTTTGCTGTTTCGGTAAAGAGGAAGAATAAACAAATTTAGTTTATAAATCTTATTAAGCTTCTGCTCATCCACATATATAGATGAAACTGGTAAGTACTTTGAATAACGAGTGAAGCAATATAAATCATGACTACAAATCAATAGATCCCTATCCCGGATAGTGGAACATCTCATCTTAAACCACCATATCTCAGACTGGAATAACAGTGAAATAATATATCATAATAATCCTGATAAAAAAGGGCATTCCTTGAAAGCTGATCATCATTAATAGATATAAATAGTAATATATCAGTAAAATAGTAATATTTTATTATATTTTATGTAAAGATTATTAATTTCGATGTTTATATATTTTATTACTCTGCGTAAACTTTCTTCATTGCTTCTTTTGTATTTTATCAATTTTAATTGTGCTTGCAATAAATAAATTACCGTGACATCCTGAAGTTTGTCTTTACTAATTTTCTTCGTGACAATATAATAGAAAGAAAGAAAAATGATCCAAAGCGATATATACAATTTATAAAATCCAACCTCAGGGACACTCAATAGCCCCCCAGGCAGCTCTACGCACATCTAGGTCGTGAGTAAATTTGGAAAAGCGAAGCGTTTGACCTTTAGAAATATTAAGTTTTTTTTTTTTCAAAATGAAGTGTTTTTACAATTTATATTCACAAGACGCCTTTTGTGTTATATTGATCACATATATAATTATATTGTTACTATTTTTAATGTTAACTTGGCGTTTTAATTTATTTAAAAGTCAAACACAATCTCTTAAGCAGCCAAACAATTTATTATTACATTACAAACGAGGAACAATGCATAAACATTAACCGTTTGTTATGTTAAATTTTCCATATGATTATTATTGATTTCAGGATAATGATTTTAATTTAGAATAATCACATTTTTATGTTTGCACTATTATTGTTATTTCTGTATATATATGTTATGAATATATTTTTGTTGTAAAATAAAGATTTGAAGTGGCAGTCGTGATAAAAGAAGAATAGAAAATAATTATTTGCTATCAAATAGTTTTTATTCTCAATTACTTCGAAAAAAATTACACACATTAAATATTTTCACAGTTATATAGAATATATAAAATTAATTCTATATTAGTGAATTAAAAAAATAGGTAAGTTAACTCTATACATATTTACAACAATATTAAAAGTGGCATATTCTAAAAATATGTTAAAAATGTAGAATATTCAATGAATAAAAATAAAATATATTTTTTTAAAATTAAAATATTTGAATTTTTTGATTAAATAATATTTCTCCCTGTGAAAAGACTTAAAAAGTTATAAATTTTTAATAAAATTCGTAATTACAAAATAATTAATTAAACGAAATATCAAAATTTCTATTAAAATAATTACAAATTAAACAATAAAAATCAATGTACAAATTTGTCAAAATAAACAAAAGATAGTTTTTAATATAAATGATTTATATAATTTTCAAATTATAATTTAAAAAGTCTATATAAGTAATAATAATTTATTTTTTTATTTATTTAACAGTTGGGAGAGACACGCCATATCCACAATTTGGATAATTGCGTGTATATTTTAAATTATATACAATTAGTACAATTGAACATTGGAAATCATTAAAATTAAACGTTCGATGTCAAATTTTACATATAGTAATTATATATAGTCACGACCGTCATGGCCTCTGTCACGGATGCGCGCGCATCATCATTATGATCATTATCATTATCTAATGATAATAATAATAATAATAATTATTATTATTATTATTATTATTATATTATTATTATTATTGTTATCAACATATATAGTCACGACCGTCATGGGCCGGCCGGTTCTGTCACGGGTGCGCGCGCATCATCATTATGATCATTATCATTATCTAATGATAATAATAATAATAATAATAATTATTATTATTATTATATTATTATTATTATTATCATCAACATATATAGTCACGACCGTCATGGGCCGGCCGGCCGGTTCTGTCACGGGTGCGCGCGCATCATCATTATGATCATTATCATTATCTAATGATAATAATAATAATAATTATTATTATTATTATTATATTATTATTATTATTATCTCTATATATATAGTCACGACCGTCATGGGCCGGCTGGCGGGCCGGCCGGCCGGTTCTGTCACGGATGCGCGCGCATCATCATTATGATCATTATCATTATCCAAATAATTTGGATTATAGATTAGAAGGTAATAAGACCAAATCTACTGATAAGGTACAATTTGGAATATAGATTAGAAGCAGAAGGTAATAAGACCAAATCTAATGATAAGGTACAATTTGGATTATCAACATATATAGTCACGACCGTCTTTCCTCAATTCCTCAATTCCTCATCGCTGTCACGGATGCGCGCGCATCATCATTAGTATAATATAAAAAGCCAACAATGAAGAATGAATGTAAGATAAAAAGCCAACAATGAAGAGTAAATATGATATAAAAAGCCAACAATGAAGATTGAATGTAAGATAAAAAGCCAACAATGAAGAGTGAATGTAATATAAAAAGCCAACAATGAAGAATAAATGTAAGATAAAAAGCCAACAATGAAGAATGAATGTAAGATAAAAAGCCAACAATAAAGAGTAAATGTAATATAAAAAGCCAACAATGAAGAATAAATGTAAGATAAAAAGCCAACAATGAAGAGTAAATATAATATAAAAAGCCAACAATGAAGAATAAATGTAAGATAAAAAGCCAACAATGAAGAGTAAATATAATATAAAAAGCCAACAATGAAGAATGAATGTAAGATAAAAAGCCAACAATGATGAGTAAATATGATATAAAAAGCCAACAATGAAGAATGAATGTAAGATAAAAAGCCAACAATGAAGAGTAAATGTAATATAAAAAGCCAACAATGAAGAATAAATGTAAGATAAAAAGCCAACAATGAAGAGTAAATATAATATAAAAAGCCAACAATGAAGAGTAAATGTAAGATAAAAAGCCAACAATGAAGAATGAATGTAAGATAAAAAGCCAACAATGAAGAGTAAATATAATATAAAAAGCCAACAATGAAGAGTGAATGTAAGATAAAAAGCCAACAATGAAGAGTAAATATAATATAAAAAGCCAACAATGAAGAGTAAATCTCTATATATATAAAAATGAATGTTTGTATGTTTGTCTGTTTGTATGTTTGTTTGTATGTCCGGTATACAAATTCGCAGTAGTTCACTAATTCAAACCAAAATGTCCATACATAGGTAAATAAATACGGGGAAGACGATAGGCTATTTTAAAAAATATATAAATCAATTATTAAAACTATATATTTTTAGTCAGAAAATGATGATGACGATATTGCTGTATCATGTTTGATTATCAGATACAAAATTATATCGGGAAAAATTCCAAAAAGCAGAGACCACGGGTGAAACCAGTTCATTATTTTGTACGCAGGAACAAAATTCTAACAGAAAAACATTCATTCGAGCAGAAAACAAAAGCCAGATCATCTTTCTATAAAAATATCGCTTCTCAGACACAAAGTTTGCAGCGGGACGTTTCACAAGTGTGACATCCACGGCGCCAATTTATAATTGTAACGAATAGTATTTGAATAAAAACATTTAATCGGGTAAAACCCGGGCGTTGCCCGGGTCATTCGTCATTAATATATAGTCACGACCTTCTTTCCTCAATTCCTCATCGCTGTCACGGATGCGCGCGCATCATCATTATGATCATTATCTACTATAGAAGCTTCTATCTTTATAATTATGTATATTTACAAAAAGTCAATTCGCTCGCGCCTCTAGCGGTGAAAATGAGGGGTAATACCAGCTGACCTAATGTACATGTAAAGTTTGGAGCGGGACGTTTCACAAGAGTGACATCCACGGTTCCAATTTATAATTGTAACAAATAGTATTTGAATAAAAACATTCAATCGGGTAAAACACGGGCGTTGCCCGGGTCATTCGTCTAGTCAACATATATAGTCACGACCGTCATGGGCCGGCCGGTTCTGTCACGGGTGCGCGCGCATCATCATTATGATCATTATCATTATCTAATGATAATAATAATAATAATAATAATAATAATTATTATTATTATTATTATATTATTATTATCCAGTGGACCCTCGGTTTGCGAGCATAATCCGTTCCAGAGCCATGCTCGTACTCCAAAACGCTCGTAGTGCGAAACTAATTTCTTATTTTTAATAATTGAAACTCGGGCAATTCTTCTTGCTACGAACAATTGCACAGTTTCCCACATTTTACATATTTCCCGAATCTGATCTGAAGGGAGGGATCCCAGTGAATTTTCATCCATCACGATTACGGGCAACCATCACGAGTTGCTCGTAATGCGAAATTTCACTCGTAATCCGAGGTAAAATTTTTCAAAAAATTTTGCTCGTACTGCGAAAAGCTCGTACTCCAAGGTGCTGTCACGGCCGGTTCTGTCACGGATGCGCGCGCACAGGGAGGTCACGTGCTCGCCGGCAGCCAACGGGCGCGCGCCGCCGGCATTACGTCATAGATTATAAACACAAGGTAATAAGGCCAAATAAAAAAATAGTGTGTGATAAGGCACAATTAGGATTATCTACTTATATAATTGCCTTATTCTCTCTGTGTGAAGTTCACTGTGTGAAGTTCACGGATAGATTTTGGTCAGAATGGATAAAATAAAAAAAGTGTCAAGGGATGGGAATCGAACCCACGACCATCCGCTTACCGAGCAGATGCCATGACCACTAGGCTACCCTGGACATATTTTTCCGTTCACATTTTTATTTTTATATTTTCAAGACACACACAGTTTGGGGCGGGACGTTTCACAAGAGAGACATCCACGGCGCCAATTTATAATTGTAACGAATAGTATTTTAATTAAAACATTTTTAAAATATATACGCACTCGGGTAAAACCCGGGCGTTGCCCGGGCCATTCGTCTAGTAGTAATTATAAGTAGTAGCTTGAAATATGTACAGTCAACACTTTCGCCTCAAAATATACATCTTGCAGAATCTATTAAACTTGATGTATTGGTCTTTATTGCAAGCAGCTTGTTTTGTATTAGTCAGGTAAAGTTGGTTTTCTTCCCTTAGATCAGAAGTTAATGGACAGTTTATCAGAAGGTGTTCAGGGGTTTGTTGTTCGTTTCCACAAGTGCATGCAGGTGAACCAATTTTGCCAATTCTAAACAAATATGTGTTGAAGTCACCATGTCCAGTAAAAAATTGAACGTTATAGAAGTTGGGTTGAACATAGTTAGGAATTCTTGAAGTATCAAAGAATCCCTTGAAATTATCATTGGCACCTCCATAGTATTCCTCAAATTTCTGGTTTATAAAATTAGATATAATTTTTCTTTTAGTTGGATCTGATTTTTTGTATCCAATATTTATTTTTAGTATATTTGTTTCAATAAAATCCGTGAGCTTTGGTGTTCTAGCAACAATATGAGTACAGTAAGTAATAATAATGATTGATTATATAAAAATATATATGAAATGAAAAACAAAGGTATTTAAAATACGAGTAATTATGTCATTATACTAGTTAAATTTCAAAATATTAAAAGACAAAAAAAAATGTTTATTTTTACAAAAATAAATTTTGAAATGAATTTTGGTAAAATATTAACATTTAAATGTATTAGATAATAAAAGGCATATATTGGATTTAATAAAATATTTATTTTGCCAATATTTCGGCTGGCTGAACGCGCCAACCTTTATCGAGGCATTACATTTACAAAAATACAAAAATGTAATGCCTCGATAAAGGTTGGCGTTCAGCCAGCCGAAATATTGGCAAAATAAATATTTTGTTAAATCCAATATATGCCTTTTATTATCTAATGAATTAAGTATGGATTGCTCTATTTTCAAAACAATTTAAATGTATGTGAAACTAGCGGATGTACCCGGCTTCGCCCGGGTTTTACCCGAATAAAGGTTTGTCTAACGAACATTTCTTAAAACAATTCTCTATGAACTTATAAAAAAAAAGATATATTTTGATAATTTGAAACTCGTAAATTTGAATCTCTCGATAAAGTGAACATTTTCTCCTGGTTCCTTGAAAAATACTCGATAAGTTGAATAAAATCAATATTAATTGGTTCCCTCGGTAATTGGTAGTTAAAGGAATAGTATCTTGCCTTGGAATTGTATCATTATTCTTGTCTCAGATAAATTGCCGTGTGATCCTGAATTTTGTCTTTCCTAATTTTCTACATTACAAAATCATCAATTTGACTTGTGCGCAATTAATAGGTAGAAAATCTTACTTTTGATAAATAATCTTTAAGAAAATAAACTTAGTGATAATAAAACTTATAGATAAAAAAACTTGTTATCATCGTCGCAATGGGGGCGCTGCTTTCGAGTTAAATCTACAAATCTGCAAATAACTCTAAGGATATTCAAGAAATTATTTTTCAAAAACCTTTTCCAGTACTATACTAAATAACTTCCCAAAGTTTCATGGCGTTCCAATGAGTGGTTTGGTCAGGCATAAAGGACAGACACACACACATACATTCATTTTTATTTATATAGATAATATATAAAGGTATTTGTTGAAAATAGTTGCATAATGAAATGATAATTGAGATATATATGGTGTGACATTAAGTATATTTAGTATGCATAAGAATTGGGGCTGATATTGGTTCTTCATTGTACATATCCAAAATATGGCCTTCCTGTATAAAACATGGTTTACTATTAAGTCATTTTCTATGTTAGTGCTATTTTGAAGTAAAAATATTTTTATAGATAAAATAATTTAAGTTTATTAGAGTGTATAATTTCTTTTTGTTTTTTGAGGTAAATTGTGTATATTTATTTCATATGTGAATAGGGAAAGTTGTTTTAAAATTTTAAATGTGTCTATATATATTTGGATTAATTTACCAATGTTTGAATAAATAAAAGTTTTTCTGATACTTGAGCTCCTTCTATAAAAATGGGTTCTGGGTGTTATATATCATAAAGCTGTTTACTGTGTTCATGGGATTTTATGTTTCTTTCAATTGCAAATTTTCTTGCCTTTTCTATTTAAATTAATGACAACATTCGTTTATTAAACAAACTTTATTAATATCCTATAACGCGATATCCCAAACTCAAGGATATTTGCGTCAATACATTTCTTTACATCATTTCAAATTGGCTATATACAAGGAGAAAAGAGTTTTTTATAACATAAAAATATAATACAATACACCTATCCCCCGATTTACACGGTAGATACGTTCCTGAGAAAAACGTGTAAATCGAAAATTAAAAATTTTCGCGAATCACAGTAGCATTTAGTATAGTGCGATAAAAAAAAAAACAAAAAAAAAACTTATTTGGAAAACCGTGTAAAAGCGAAAACGTGTAAAACAAGTACCGTGTAAATCGGGGGATAGGTGTACAATGAAAATATATTCTTCGCATATCATTGTTTATATAAAAGTATGATGATAACATTAAATATAATATCAATACATAACAGTGTGTTCCTATGGTATGTTCTATATACTATGGTTGTATTCCATAGTATAAGAATTTAGGAGTAAAGCCTGTTATGGTATGTACTGTTTCATTATAGCTTTCAGTAATTTTAGAAATATATTTTGTCCAAGGAAATTTTAAATTAGTATCGTAAAGATAGAGGCTGCCTGGCCGGCATTCATAGTTCTTCAAATTAAAGATATTTCGACCAGTAAATCTTTTTATTACCTCGACGTTTCGACAAAAATCTTTAGAATTAATTTTTGTTTTCTCCTGACGAGGACAAAAGATTTTTGTCGAAAATCGAGGTAATAAAAAGATTCACTGGCAGAAGTATCTTTATTTTCAAGAGAAATATTTTAAATTAGTATTATATTCACATCTTAACACCTATTAGTTATAGTGGAATTTAATGAGGATATTATATTGTAACGTAGAAAATCAGGAAAGACAAACCTCAGGATGACACGGCAATTTATTTAATGTATAAACAAATTAAAACGAATGAAATAGCATAGAGGCAATGAGAACATTTAACAGTGTATCAAAATACAATTATCGAAATTTAAAAATATTTTCATAGAATAATAAAAAATATGCTACATAGCTCCTTCCCTATTGGAGCTGTGACCCACAGCTTGGAAAATCTTGTTGCTACTGACATGGATCTGACGTGTTTCTGTCAAGGATTCCCTCGGAGTCTTGGACGTCTGTCCCTAGTAACTTTGCATCCTTTCTTGCGGCGTGAAGAGCGGCTTTGTCGTCGTATCGTCTATAGAGACATCGTCATCTTGGAGGGAATTCTTGGCTTTGACATGGCGGTGGAATCCTGGAGCCAGTCTCTGAAAATGTAGATCATAGCAGCCATGGCCTCAAGGTCTTCTCGACGATCTTCAGTTTGTCTTCCCTAATCTACCCAGCATCTCCACCAGTTGTAACGTATAACATCAGTAAAGACAAACTTCAGGATGACACAGCAATTTATCTAATGTAAAACCAAATTAAAACGAATCAAATAGCAGAGAGCCCATTGATAAAATTTTACCGTGTATCAAAATACAATTATCGAAATTAAAAAATATATTTCATAGAATAATAAATAATCTGCTACATTATCTAAATTTTTCCATCAAATCTTTGACATTTCTATCGTACTTGATTTTGTCATCGTGGCTTGTTCTACCTTCTCTTGTTTAGTCGGCATTTTTTTAAATAAATTAGTTTTAAATAATTTGAATATTGATCTGTAAAATAATTTGGTTGAAATTTGGGTAATTCTTGACGGCTATATTGTTATGTTTTTGTTGTATAATAAAGAATTGAAGGTGCAGTCGTGATAAAAGAAAAATAATTATTTACTATCTCAAGTAGTTTTTGCCCTCCCCCCCCCCCCCCCCCCCCTCTGGTGCCCTTGGACAGTCCACAAGAGATCAAATAGAAAATACCCAATATACTAAATACTCGTACACCAATACCTCGCTTTGCGTCGTTTCGTTTTGCGTTTTTTTAGAAGTTGCGTCGCTGCTTAATTTTTACTGATTTTCACTGTGCGTCGTTAGATTTTCGAAGTTGCGTTGTTTTGGATTCGAGTCTTTAATTTTTTTTTTTGAATTTTTTTCCCTAAAATATGGCAGCACCTTTGTTTTTGATTGCGCCTTCACATATTTTCACTTTGCGTCGTTTCAATTTGCGTCGTGTTTTTTTTTTGGAACGTAACCCCGACGCAAAGCGAGGTATGGGTGTAGGTATTTAGCTAGTAGCTAGGCTAAAATCTTAGTCTATTTTGACGGAAGAGGTGATCTTTTTTAAATATTCTAGATCGATATCCTCCCCGGAAAAATACCTATATATATAAAATAATAAAGATTTAAATATAGTTTTCTCTATTTTTGAAACAAATATTTTTATTCAATCCAATATATGCTTTTTTATTACATAAACAGGCAAATAAATATTTTTATTCAATTCAATATATGCCTTTTTTATCTAAAAATATATATGTATATATATTTAGATTGAGAGCAATCCATATTATTATATCTCCCTCTCTTTAAATAAACTATAACATATATAGAAATATTTTGGGAGAATAAATTCTATTCTAATTCCAAAATATAAATGGGGTTATATATAATACAATATAATGCGGCTTATGATTGTAGAACCACATTTGAAAATTATCCCGCATGTGTTTCTTTTAAACGAAAAATCGAAATTTATTTTAAGGAGAAATAACGATTATTTCTATCGTTAGGTATGAAGTATGAAAGGATGAATTGTGAAGAGTAATGATAAACAGAAAAATAAAAGTGTCCAGGGATGGGAATCATTACTCTTCACAATTCATCCTTTCATACCTCATCCCTAAGGTTAGAAATAATCGTTACTTCTCATTAAAATAAATTTTGATTTTTCGTTTAAAAGAAACACATGCGGGATAATTTTCAAATGTCGTTCTACATAAATGGTTAAGGTTTATTTATATATTATTGTGTCTCTCCCAAAAACTGTTAACTACCTCAAAGTGGTGGGGAGGTGACCCTGAACGGGACAGGTGAAGTATGTCTGTGAACTCCAGGTACCCAAGGCTGTCCCACTATGTCCAGCTAACATTCCTACCTACATCACATGTCCCATCAACAGGAATCTAAATACTCCAATGAATTCTGTTCTACCATATATTATTATATCTAATTCTCATATACAAGGGTCACTCCAAATGTTTTTACAATTAATATTAAATAATTAAAATATAAAAAAATAGATTACACCATTAAAATCTACATGCATTTTTTACCTAACATAAATATTTTCATAAAATAGTAACAACAATGACTCATAGAGGGCTCGACTTTGTTTACAGCGGCAGCGGTAATCTTTAAACATTGCATCAGACACAATGGAGTTGACTTAGAGAAAGTTTACGCGCCATGATCTTTTATGATTATATATAATATTCAATTATTCTCTGATGAGAGATGATATCTTTCCATATATAAGCAACCATACTTGTTATTAAAATTTAAATTGGTTTCTTTTTATTTAGAACAACCTCTAATAAGAAACTACCTCTAGGAATGTATAGGGGTATCTCTATATATTTTAAAATGGTTTATGTTCTTTAGTTAAGTTTTCAAACAAAAGAATATATTTTAGATGAGAAATTGGCGGGAATTTTATGCTCCTTTTCCCAAATTTGATATATTAAGCAGTTTATTAAAAAAATAAATATTCAACTTGAAAATAAATAAAATCATTAAATTTATTAGATTTTTTATTTTTTATTATTACAGAAGCACGAAGTCTATCAGACTATTGTGTTATATTAGAATTATTTACATATATATCTTTAATTATTTACACGATGGTAGTGATTTATAAATCTGTGTACAAATAGCTCTAAACTTGCCAAAGTTTTCATAAGATTGAGTATATACAGAAAGATGGCATTATGTCAAAGTCAGCAAGTACAATTTGTTTGTCAGAGGGCAAGCCAACAAAAGATGGTGTTTCAACATCTAGACAGCATTCACATGTTGGATCATTTATAACTCTCAAGTCAAAGAGAAAACTTAAAAAGGGTCCTTTGCCTGTGAAGAACAAAGTAGTGTATTTATCAGGAGCAATGAAGCTTGGAACATCTCTCGGAAAAATATTCTTGAACGTTGGATTAGTTTGGGAAAGATAAAATCTAAATTTTAAATTTATTAGATAACAATTTATAATTAAAAATTTATTTTCAAATGTAAATTTACTAATATTTATATGTGTGTCTCTATTATTTATAGATACAATTATGTTGTAGGGAAATTTCAATTTTACAATAATGCAGATTTATAAATTTAAATAAATTTACACAAAGCAATAACGCGCCATCTATACATATAAAATAAAAGGATTTAAAAGCGCGAATGTTTCTTTTATACATAAAACGAACTTCTACTGTCCTTACTGCGATGAGAAAATATATTGGGAGGGCTTGGCTCATCAGTGGTGAACCCTTCCAGCGGTTTCGCCAATTTAATCTCCCAGACCGCTTCTCAGAGCTCTAATACTGAATTGGATCATTCTGCTTTTATATGCTACACTGAAGGATGGAATCTTAGAAATGGTTTTCAAGCAAACTATGGACATAAGCTTATAGGACAGTAGAATTACATTCAAATATTTGCTTCGAGCAATCCTCTTCAGCAAACTATAAAGACAAGGCCACTGATGAGCCAAGCCCTCCCAATATATTTTCTCATCGCAGTAAGGACAGTAGAAGTTCGTTTTATGTATAAAAGAAACATTCGCGCTTTTAAATCCTTTTATTTTATATGTATAGATGGCGCGTTATTGCTTTGTGTTAATTTATTCCTAATGGCCTTGTCTTTATACCATTTAAAAACAAACAAATACTTAGTCAAAACATACCATATTTCACAGATTTGTTTACTAATCACAACAAATTACATAAATTGAACTCAAGTGTAACACAATTATTTTTAATCTTTCGCGGAGGTTTGAAATCTTCACAAAAGGTTTTTTTTATAGGTTTTAATTTATATCTAGATTCTTCATATATACCCTTTACTTCAATAGAAATAACTATGTTAATTCTTCTGCTTGTAAATAAAACTATACATTCTAATATATTAGCCTTTAAAAAGATTTTAGAATATTGTGGAACACATATATATGGTAATTCAAACCAACAACCCCATATTGTATATAACTTATAACAAGATTTTCATGTTGTATAATTGAAACACATCTGTAAATGATTATACGCATTGTTGACATGCGTCATTACATCATCATATGTATTGTACTTTGTACAAACTGAGGATAAATAAATAAAACTCTGTAATAGATTAAGAGTTGAGCTAAGGCAGAGATCGAGCATATAGCAGTCCCAAAACAACAAGGTCTAAAGATGGAAACTGCCAAGGCGCCAGTGTAGAATTTCGCCAGACGATCCACGCCCCTGTCGCATCTGCTGAAATGCAATACTCCCTTTCTCGGAAAAGATATAAAAGGCCTCCGTCCTAGCCAAAAATTAGTCACTTGACAGTCACTTCACCATCAGCGCGAGCCCTCGTCAGTGGTCACCAAGGTCCTCCTCATCGACCATGTAGACCAGTAAGAACTCTTCTATCTCCATCTTTCGCTCCTAGCTCAACTTTTATCTGTTCACGGAACTTTCTTAGTGCAACTGTGTCTTCGTTTTTTGTGTGGACATTCCCAAGCTTTCCACTCTGCCTCGACCACGACTGCCTGTACTCTGTGAGAACTGTTAAAGGTCTTACAAGGTGCAGAGAGGTACTGGAAAACTCCCCATCCTGACTGTTCCTCTCGGTCAACACAGTATAGCGAGAGTTGACAGGGACTCACACCATAGTTTAAGTCGACTGGATACCTCACCACAGTTTCAGTCGACAGGATTCTACAAGAGTCAACAGGACCTCATCACATATATATATATACTAGCCGAATGACCCCGGCAACGCCCGGGGTTTACCCGATTAAATGCTTTTATTCAAATGCTATTCGTTACAATTATAAATTGGCGCCGTAGATGTCACTCTTATGAAACGTCCCGCCCCAAACCATCGGCCGGGAATCGCACCAGGGGCGCCCGCGTGGCAGGCGAGCATTCTACCACTGAAACAAAAGCAAACGGTGACAGAAGTGTCTCGCGCATTGGCGGCACCAAATGATGGGGGGGGGGCAAAGGTGGCGTGATCGTAGCCGACCAATAGGAGGGCGCCGGCAAACCGTGACAGAGGCCATGACGCTCGTAACTGTATATGGAATATTAACACAAAGCAATAACGCGACATATATACTATATACAGTTACGAGCGTCTTTCCTCATCTCCTAATCAGTCATCTCTCTCTCTCTCTGTCACCGTTTGCTTTTATTGGTTGGCTTCGGTCACGCCACCTTTGCCCCCCCCCCCCTGCCGGCGGCGCGCGCCCGTTGGCTGCCGGCGAGCACGTGACTTCCCTGTGCGCGCGCATGGCGGGCGGTAGGCTTTAGTTATTCTATATACAGTTACGAGCGTCTTTCCTACGGAAGCCAACAGTACATAGGCAGATAAAGCACATAGGCTATAGTTATTAACTAATATATGCATTTATTTAAGGCGCCAATTTATAATTGTAACAAATAGTATTTGAATAAAAACATTCAATCGGGTAAAACACGGGCGTTGCCCGGGTCATTCGGCTAGTATATATATAATGAAAGGATTTAAGCATTTTATATACAGGGTAATCCAAAAGTCTTGCACAACTTTAAAAATTAATAACTCTGCGAATATTTGTGCTAGAGCAATGCGGTAAACACTTTTGTGTTCAGGATACAATGGGATCTTTTAGGGCAAATAATGAAAATTTCTAAATTGATTTTAGTTACAATTTTATTCGCTAGATGGCGCTTTACCAGAATCAGATATTCAGCGGCCGAATTGTTTGATCAATTGAAAAATATAACTGATCGATACGTATTTTTCCTTTTTGAAAACCAGGAAAGAACCCTAATAATATCAAATGATAAATTCATAAAACACCATTTCGCCAAAAGTAGAAGAATTGGATGACGATTTTTAAATGCAATCCGAGATATGTAAAATGGGTAAATGCAAATTAAAACATGTAGCAATAAAAAAAAAATGATATTTTAGATTCGGTTTGCTGGAATCCTCTCAGCGATTTAAATTTCGAATATAATAAATTTCGAATTTTTTAATTCAAATCTCTCTCAGTATCGATTATATTTATTTTAATTCATTTGAAAAATATCTATCTCTGATAATTTATTTTACTCTGGAATGAAGTCACTACAGGATAAAACACTCTTGGTGAATTTTTGTATTGTGAATCAGAATCTGTCACTGAAGCTTTACGAGCGTTTCATACTTTTAAAGGTATTCGAAAGTATATATAAAGATCACCAACATAATAATTAAATATATTTACTGTAAATAATTGTTGGCTTTTAATTAATTAAGTATATCCTCTGCTGTTGTGAAAATACTCAAAAGAATATTTCAGTTATCGTTTGCAAATATTATATCGCAACAATAATCAATTTATTTAAAGTTAACAGAGAGAGTCATAAAAAAATTCAGTCAATTGATAAAATTTCATACGTCAAAGGTAATCAAATCTTTTATCTTTGACATATGAAATTAGGTAATCAAATCTTTTATAACTTCGCCTTTGCCGGTCCCAAGCCCGGATGAAAAAGGAGGAGGGGGAGCAGTAACAAGCTCACTAAAAAACCTGGGCTCAGCTTGCCTGGCTGATAGTACCTTGTAAGGGCTCCTAACCCAGGGATACAGGATGAGCAGCGTTTGTACTCCATGTTAGGAGCGGCTGCACAAGGCGTCTGTTCCTCATGCCAGAGGCGGCCATTTCTTTTGGAGCTAAGTCGGCCTGCCAATGAGTAGTGCTCCCAGTCTTAATGACAAAGGCATTCTATAATACTTCACCCAGTCATGATGGTTGTCAAACAGACACCATCAAGGGTCACAACTTGATACCCTAATATGATTGAGTGGAGATAAGGAAGAAGAAGAAATCTTTTATTTGGAAAATTCTATATATATTTAAAGAAATTTTAAATATTTCAAATTGAATTTTTGATAGAATGAAGTATAGTTGATAGAACCTCAATTCATCTTTTACTGGATTGTTCTGTTTTTCAAGACTATAGAATCGACAATAATTTAATAGTAACAGAGTCAAGTATTTTTATTTCCAATAAAGAAATGTATTTTAAATTCAATACCTTTTGTAGATATATTTTAAATTATATAGCAACAAATATCTTTTAAGAAACTGATAATTTATATTATGTTGATTGTACATATTGCAAGACACTTCTTTCTTTTGTATACAGTTCTTTTTTCTCCCTCTGTTTCTCATTGTTAACATCATATGACTATTCTATTCATGGCCTAAAATTATTGTATATATATGTATAGACAAATGTCATACATGTATGACAGCGCAAGTGTCCCTAGGGGGACATAGCGCTTTATGTCAAAGTAGACGAGTAAATAAAACTGTAAAAAGAAGATACCAACAATTTAAATCAATAAAAAATGTCAAACAATATGAAATCAGTAAATTCCATTACTTGATTGGTTGGTTGGCTGAGACACGATGATTGGTTACAAAATAAAAAGGCAGAAGAGAGAGTCCTCTTTCGAAATATTGCAAATGAAATTTCTATTTATTTTTTACTAGCGGATGTGCCCGGCTTCGCCCGGGTTTTACCCGAGTGAATGTTTGTCTAACGAACATTTGTTAAAACAATTCTCTTTAAACTTATAAAACGTACTCGGCTTCCCCCGGGGTTTTACCCGAGTAACGGTTTGTCTAGCGAACATTTGTTAAAACAATTCTCTAAAAACTTATTGAAAAATATAAAAAAGATATATTTTGATAATTTGAAACTCGTAAATTTGAATCTCTCGATAAAGTGAACATTTTTTCCCGGTCCCTGTGTGCCTTGTCATCATGAATTTTCTCTTTCCTAATTTTCTACATTACAAAATCATAGTTTTATCTAGTGAACATTTTTTCCCGGTCCCTTGAGAAATACTCAATAAGTTGAATAAAATCAATATTAATTGGTTCCCTCGGTAATTGGAAGTTAAAGGAATAGTATATTCGCCTTGGAATTGTATCATTATTCTTGTCGCAAATAAATTGCCGTGTCATCCTGAGATAATCTTACTTTTGATAAATAATATTTAAGATAACAAACTTAGTGATAAGAAAACTTGTTATCATCGTTGTTAGTGAAAGGCAAGCCCGCGCGACGAAGAGAAGAACAGTTTTCAACCAACACCACCGCCGAGGGACGGTGGCGACGTCACGGTCGGCGCGCATGCGCGGCGGCGGCGGTCACGTGGTAAGCACGGGGCATGGGCCCTTCGAATACTGACGGCCAACACGGACTGACTTCCTTCCCAATCCATCCTTTTCAATCGAACATTTTTTAACTTCTTTAATTACTAAAATTAATTTGTAACATAATATTTATATCTATATTTATCCTGAATAAAATTTAAAATATCAAGGATGATTAATTGAATCATTCTTCCAATACCAAACGAACCTGTCATAGTGTACCATTCAAAAAGTGTACCGAACATTGTGGCGAGCCCTGCCAAGGATTTAAGATGGACAAACTCAAGAAAGCTTGTGAGACGAAAAAGAGGACTTTGGAAAGTGTTATTGCAGAAGCAGATGGCGAACTTGGAAAGCAAGAACCAAGCCTAGAAATGTTGATGTCTCTACGACCAAAGCTCCTCAGATGTAAAGACAGGTTCTTAATTGCCAGTGATTGTCTCATCGAACAACTGATAAAGGCGGATAGAGAAGATGAAGAAATTGAAGATGTCGATATCGTTCAAGCGAATCTATTTGGAAGGTCTGAAGGCGTTTTGCAAAAAATGGAACAATTACTAGCAAAACCAACAGTAGACCGAGAATCAATAGTTTCCGGGGGGAACGAAGGAAAGTCAAATCTTCATCGACTTCCGAAGTTGGAACTACCGAAATTTGGAGGAGAAGCACGGGAGTGGCTGCAGTTCTGGTCAGCCTTTCAAAGCGTCCACGATGATGACTCCATTTCGGCCTGTGTCAAGTTCCAATACCTACAAAATTGCATGATAAAGGGATCGGTGTCGGAGGAAATAGTTTCATCCTTTCCAAACTCAGCGGCAAATTATCCACTTGCCATCAGCACTCTTAAGGAACGTTTTGGCCGTGAAGACATGTTGGTGGAAGTGTACGTAAGGGATTTGATTGCTATCATTTTGGAAAATGCTCATGGAAGGAACACGACATCTTTTTCGACTGTATACGTTCGGTTATCATCACAACTACGAGCGTTGGGATCTTTAGGAGTCACAACAGATAAATGCGCTGCTATTCTGTACCCCATGGTGGAATCAGCTTTACCTGAAGATCTCTTCGTCGCGTGGGAAAGGACTCGTCATCATCACAAGCCTGATGAAGATGGAAAGCATAAATCAAGTGAAGTCCTCCTGGAGAAGCTTATGGAATTCCTAAAACACGAAGTTGAGGGAAGTGAAAGAATGCGTTTGGCTCGTCAACCGTTTTCGAGTTCGTATCCATCACAATTTAATCGAGATAAGCCGCCCAAGCCGAAGACATCTGTCGCCACCGCTGCAAGTCTGGTAGTTGCTGATGGGAAGTCAAATAACGCTTATAAATGTGTATTTTGTGATGAAAAACATTTGAGTGAACAATGCTGTAAAGCCATGTCAATGTCTCTTGAAGAAAGAAGGAAAATAATTCAAGAGAAACAGTGTTGTTATTCTTGCTTGAAGCCCGGACACTTTTCCAAGTATTGCAGAAACGTAGTGAAATGTGTCATCTGTAGTAAAAAAACACAGGGCAATCTTATGTCCAGTTTCAAAAGGCAGCCAAAAATCTGATGGGATTGAAGAGAGAAGTAAGAACATAAATGCATCCGTGGACATGTCGAATCAAGTTCGGTGCCAAGATGTCTTACTTCAAACAATCATGGTAAAGATTGATGGCGAAAATAAATCAAAAGTTGTTCGAGCAATGTTAGATAGTGGATCCCAGAACTCATATGTATTGGAACAAACTGCTTCCGAAGTTGGACTCACTATGCTCGGGAAAAAGGAAGTTGTACACTTACTATTTGGTGGAGTGAAATCGAGACCACAGCAGCACAAGCGGTATCGAATCTACATTTCTGATGTGGACTCCAAGTACAACTGCAATTTTGAAGTACAAGACTGCTCAACGATTTGTAGTGCAATGCCTTCCGCTCAACCTACCGAATGGATGACGGAACTTCGATCAAAGGGAATTGACTTGGATGTCTATAGGTCGAACACGGAGATTGAACTACTACTAGGAGCAGACGTATACGCAAAGCTACTAACAGGAAAGAAAATAGAATTGGAATCTGGTCCCGTCGCTCTCGAAACGAAGCTGGGCTGGACTGTTAGTGGAAAGGTTTTGGGAAATGTTCAAACAACTAAATCTCAATCATCAGTTCAGTCATGCTTAGTCCGTGATGCAACAATACAAGATCTTCGGAGATTAGATGTTATCAGTATCATGGAACCCATGAAGGAAAAGAGCAAAGAAGAGTTGTCAGTTGCAGCGTTGGAACATTTCAACCAAACAGTGAAACAGAATGAAGATGGTCGATATTCTGTCA
Source organism: Cordylochernes scorpioides (assembly GCA_030710605.1). Taxonomy (NCBI): domain Eukaryota; kingdom Metazoa; phylum Arthropoda; class Arachnida; order Pseudoscorpiones; family Chernetidae; genus Cordylochernes; species Cordylochernes scorpioides. The sequence continues at coordinate 14,729,246 of CP092882.1, read as the reverse complement.
ATTTACCTTGGATAGGAGAACACCCACCACTCCCTAATTACAAGCTAATTTCGGAGAAGAAACTTGAATCTACTACTGCTTTAGCAGGGATTAAACGTGATATGAACTGGTCAGTGTTTGTCGCAGGAAGAGTAAAGAAGATTCGACAAAATTCAAGCATAACTGATTGGAGGCACGTTCCTGGTAAAGAAAATCCTGCAGACATCCCCTCACGTGGAGCTTCAATCTCGCAATTGATTACTACTAGATGGTGGGAGAGACCAGTTAGGCTTAAGAAAGAAGAACAATTTTGGACACAGTCTGCAGAAAAGGAGTCAATCGAAGAAGTCAATAGTGAACTGAGAAAGGCAGTCGTCACACCCTTCAACAGAAAAAGAAAAAAAAATAGGGGGAGAAGGATTTCATGGCCATTAGGAAAAGTGGAGGAGGTGCTACCTGGGGCCGATGGACAAGTTCGAGTCGCAAGAGTGAAGACATCATCGGGAGTTTTTCTTCGTCCAGTACAGCGACTTTTTCCATTAGAAACAAAACAAATTTAGATTGGCCTCTACTATAGCCAAGAAAATATAGTATTAGAATTTAATTTATCAATTAAATTGGTGGGAGGAATGTTAGTGAAAGGCAAGCCCGCGCGACGAAGAGAAGAACAGTTTTCAACCAACACCACCGCCGAGGGACGGTGGCGACGTCACGGTCGGCGCGCATGCGCGGCGGCGGCGGTCACGTGGTAAGCACGGGGCGTGGGCCCTTCGAATACTGACGGCCAACACGGACTGACTTCCTTCCCAATCCATCCTTTTCAATCGAACATTTTTTAACTTCTTTAATTACTAAAATTAATTTGTAACATAATATTTATATCTATATTTATCCTGAATAAAATTTAAAATATCAAGGATGATTAATTGAATCATTCTTCCAATACCAAACGAACCTGTCATAGTGTACCATTCAAAAAGTGTACCGAACAATCGTCACAATGGGGGCGCTGCTTGCGAGTTAAATCTACAAATCTGCAAATAACTCTAAGGATATTCAAGATATTCATGAAATTATTTTTCAAAAACCTTCCCGGTGATATACCTAATAATATCCCAAAATTTCACGGCGATTGGATGTATGGTTTTTGAATCTATAGAGTACAGACAGACAGACAGACATTCAATTTTATATATATAGATTACAAACGAATGTTCTAGTCTTTGGAGTGTCAAACGATATTTTTAAAACTATATACACTGGTGTCCAAAAAATAAGAAACTTTTGTTTTTTAATGATATGTTTTAAAATATACAACGCTAAAAGCTAAAAAGTAATTTAATTAGGTATTTTAAGTCGTAGAATTTATTTATTGCAACCATTCGATTCGGTAAAATTGAAAATATGCAAATTTTTGCTGGTCTTTATAAGTGTGCTATTTGGCGTGTCGTTTACCCCATCTAAGAATTGTCCAATTATAATTTTATTTAATCCTTAGTTAATTATGAGTTTACAAAAAATTTTAGCAGATGATTTAAAATGGAGAGCTGTTGGAAGAATGGAGGCAGGGCAATCACAAGTTGAAGTAGCAAAATGGCTAAATGTGAATGAATCTGTGGTCAGCAAAATATGGAAATAGTTCATTGAGACAGGAACCATCAAAAGAAAAGAAGTTTCCGGTAGAAAAAGAAAAACAGCTACCTCTGATGACCGTTATCTGGTCGTAACTGCCAAGCGCCATAGGGAGATGACAGCTATTCAACTCTCTAATGAACTCTCAAGTGCTACTGGAACGAGAATTTCAAGACAAACTGTTTACCGAAGGCTTCACGAAGGTGCTCTTTATGCAAGACGACCAATGGTCTGTATCCCTTTACCCTCTGCTCACAGGAGAGCCCGCTTGATCTGGTGCTTGGAACATCACGCCTGGACTCATAATCAGTGGGCCAATGTTCTCTTCAGTGACGAGTCAAGATTTAGTTTAAACACAGATTCTGGACGAGGTTTCATCTGGAGGGAGCCTGGAACCCGCTATCATCCCAGTAACATCAGGGAAATAGACATTTTAGAGGGGGCAGTCTGGCATCAGTTCTAGCAGACGCATACCCCTCCACATTTTTTCTGAGGCACTTTAACTGCCCAATGGTACAGGGACGAGATCCATGAGCCCTATCTAAGACCTTATATAGATCAAATTGGTCACAATTTAATTTTTATTGACGATAATGCTCGTCCGCATAGGGCTAGGCTAGTCAATGAATATCTCCAGAGTGAGAATATTCGAAGGATGGATTGGCCAGCCAGATCTCCGGGACTGAATTCAATAGAGCATGTGTGGGATGCTCTAGAGAGGCGTATTGGAGCTCGTCACCCCTCTCCCAGAACCCTCGTTGAGCTAAGAACTGCTCTATTGGAGGAGTGGGGTTTACTACCCCTGGACCTCCTCCAAAGCCTGGTAAACAGTATGAGGGCTCGCTGTGAGACCTTGATAGCTGTTAGAGGTGATCACACTCCCTATTGATATCTTATTTCTTTAAGATCTGGAACCTTAGCTTTGGGTATGTTGGTAATAATTTGCATATTTCATAATTTCAAATATATTTTTTTAAATTTTCATATAGCTAGTCAAATTCTCCACAGTTTAAACTATTTGTATACTAAATTTTTTATTTGTTAATAAATTAGCTTTTGAGAATTTCAATATTGGTTAAGTTTCTTATTTTTTGGACACCAGTGTATTTATATGAAAAAAGAGTACAAATGTGATATTGTACTAGGATAAGGTGCATAAATTTTGTAATAGGCATCTCCTTATCAACATTCAGTTTCACGATAAGGAGATGCCTTTTTCATAAATTATATATTTATATACTCTTTAATTAAAATGTCATATATTGGATCAAAATATCATTTATTTTACCAATACATCAGTTCGCTGAACGCCAACCTTTATCAAGGTGTTATAACATATTAAAGTGTTATGATGTACTAGAGCTCCATCTGTTATCAAATTATAAAACTATTTTAGTGGCGTATTATTCTTTTTAAAATAAAACCATTTCTACTGTCCTTACTGCGATGAAAAAATTAAAGGGAGGGCCTGGCTCATCAGTGGTGAACCCTCCCAGCGAAACCGCTGGGAGGGTTCACCACTGATGAGCCAGGCCCTCCCTTTAATTTTTTCATCGCAGTAAGGACAGTAGAAATGGTTTTATTTTAAAAAGAATAATACGCCACTAAAATAGTTTTATAATTTGATAATATTAAAGTGTGTCAACAACAAACTCAGCGCCACATAACGTCAACAGAATCAAGTGAGTTTGTTGTTGACACACTTTAAAATGTTATAACACCTTGATAAAGGTTGGCGTTCAGCCAACTGAAATATTGGTAAAATAAATGATATTTTGATCCAATATATACCTTTTTGATTAAAGATTTATTTATGGATTGCTCTATTTTCAAAAATATATTTATTTGTTTTGCCCCCTTTTTTAAGATAAAATTTTCACTTTAATGACAATATGCTACATTTTATTAGCAATATTCCATATTTAAATAGCAATATTCAACATTTTAAAAATAAATTGTTACACCTTGATAACACCATTTTAATTTTAAATCGCTATTTTTATGTAAGCAAAAGTTAACTAGAAATTATTTGAAAAAAATAACTCTTTACCTTAATTTGATTTATTCTTTCTTTTGAAAATTTTTGCTTTTATTTTAAGTTTTTATAATTAACTATAAAATTATCTTTAGTTTTAACAAAGTTTTTAACTAAATGATTACAAAATTACAGAAAGTAACAACAACTCTAGTTGCTGCGCGCATATTTCGTGAAGTCACTCGGCTCCGCGCGACGGGCAAATAATTTATCGCTTTCTCTCCTTTCCTTTCTTCTTGTATATTACAAGGTAGATTACTTGCACTCTACTGTCCTGCCAACGGTGCAAGGAATGGTCAACAGTCCAATATAAATAATCCATCACAGAAACATATCTCTCTTTGATTTCAACAAGCTACCACTTAAACCTTAGCTATAGAATTGAGGAGAAGAGATAAAGTTGGAATAACAGCATTCATATCAGACAGTTTTATAGATTTGTAGAGGGAGTCGGTGGACTAGTGTTCTAAACCGTTGGTTTTCGACCGCTACGACCCGTGATCGAATCCCGCATTGGGAACCTTTTTTTATAATAAAAAAAAAAAAACTCTCCAATGATCCCCGATTCTTGTAAAAGTCCAATCCCACCAGCGAGTACAAGTAACCAAATGAGGGTTCTGGCATATTATTTGTAAGTGAAAAAGTCAAACTGCTTTACACATGTTTAGATATATGGTACACTTACAGTAAAAGCTAACTACCAACCATGATTATAATGGCCTACTACTACTACGTGTACTAGGGATAAGCAAAAATTCTAAATATAAATGATGATGATTTTCACTCAATGATTACATAAATATATTGGAAGACATGGCTAAGACAAAAACGGCATATTTTCTATATTAATAAAAATACGAATATATATATTCTTGAGAGAAAAATGAAATTTCCAATTAAATTTTCTGAAATGAAAAAATAGTTTGGGTGCAGTCGATGGGAAAAAACAGATTATTAACTAAATTCCTTTTTATAAGGAATGTGAAATTATTTCATATAATGTGAATCAATATTGCATATTGGACGCGGAGAGATATACAGGGTGATCCAAAAGTCCCGCACTATTTTAAAAATTAATAACTCCGCGAATATTTGCGCTAGAGCAATGCGGTAAACACCATTGTATTCGGGATGCAATGGGATTTTTTATGGCAAATAATGAAAAATTCGAAATTGATATTAGTTACAATTTTATTCGCCAGATGGCGCTCTACCAGAATCAGATATTCAGCGGCCAGATTGTTTGATAAATTGAAAAATATAACTGATCGACACCTATTTTCCCTTTTTGAATACCAGGAAAGAACCCTAATAATATCAAATAACAAATTAATAAAACACCACTTCGCCAAAAGTATGAAGAATTGGTTAACGATTTTCAAATACAATCAGAGATATGTAAAATAGGTAAATGCAAATTGAAACATGTAGCAAAAAATATGTATATTTTATATGGGGTTTTGTGAAATAGATTGAATGTTTGAAAAACTGCTGATATCAATACACGAATTTTTGAAATGTTAATATAGTACCAAAAATTATGATGGCACTATTAATAGGATTTCTTGCTATAAGAAATGTGTAGTTTCTTGACTGATTGGCGACCCTTGACTATTTAACTGGATATTTGTCATGATCCAACAAATGAAATATAGAGGGGAGTGACAAAATATATTTGTCGTACTTTATTCCAAATATCCTATGGGCTTGTCAAATGTTATCATTGTTTATTATACTGTACACAATTTTAAAAAATGTGTCCCCTCAAATAAAAATAATTTTTAAATCGACCTTTTGCGTTGAAAAACGTGGTAGTAAAATCATTTTGAATTTTTTTTTTCACAAAATTTCTAAAGTTATTGGTGTACAGAAAATATTCCTTATGCTATTTCTTTTAATGAGCGAAAAGCGAAAACTAAACATAAGGGGGAAAATTGTGTGTACCAGTGTTATTCGAGAAGTTATAACACTCTGGTTTGCACGACTTAATATGTGAGCAAATGACAAACAAAATATTACTGTTCACAAAAAATAGAGTCAAGATGTGAGGACACCATTTATTATCCCCATATTCCAACACAGAGAGCTGCAAAATATTGGTAGATAATATAATACATGGCGGCTTATCTAACACATGAGGTAACTCCTTTCTCTCATGTATTAGGTCACAATCCTTGCTCAATGTGGTACCCTTTATTTTCAATCACCGCCTGGAGACGATAAATGACAGAATGGACAGCATTAAATAACATATATATCTGTTGAAATTGATAAAACGTGCCATCTGATAGAAGCCTTCAACATGGCCAATGTGGTAGGCCAGCATCGATAAACACACGATTTAATGTACCCCCATAGACAAAAATCGCAAGGCGTCAAGTCTGGTGATCTTGGAGGCCACTGGTATATAAAGTGGCGACTTATCATACGATTTTCACCGAACGTATCCTTCAGCAATTGTTTGGCACCTCGGGAGATATGAGGAGGTCCTCCATCTTTCATGAATGTTATTTCGCTTAGTGCTTTTGCCCTGCACAATATGGGAATACCCTTTTCTCTCAAAAGTTGAACATAACGTATACCAGTTACAGAAACGGTTTTAAAAGTTCTTCCATTGATTTTTCAAAGAAAAATGGCCCAATAATAAAAGAAGTGAACCCACACAAAACTAACCCTAGGCTGGTAAAGTGGCATTTCTGTAAAAATCCAAGGGTTTTCTGTTGCCCAAATGCGGCTGTTTTGAATGTTAAATTCTCCGTTTAGAGAAAAGTGAGCATCATCTGTCCACAGAACATTCGACAGCCAGTTTTCATCAATATCAATTTGCCGTAAAACCCATGCAGCGAATTCTTGACGCATCTCAAAATCGCCAACTTTCAGCTCGTGAAATCTTTTAATTTTGTATGGGTACACACAATAGAGACATTAAGTGAAGCGTCTTCGGATATCACAATCATACTCGGCGAATTTAACGCCAAAAGTTCAATTTGGGGATCACCTGTCCAGGATAACAAAAGTCAGCAGGTTGAGGACATGCTAACCGACCTCGACCTTACACCGTTAAATAACGGAGAGAACACCTATCTATCTAAGTCTACAGGCACAGAATCCGCAATAGACATCACAGCGATAAATTACAACATCGCACCCACAACACAATGGAAAATCCTGAGAGGTGCAATCATTGACCACAGACCAATTTTAACAACCCTAAACTTCAAAATTGAGAATGTCCATTAGAATAAAAGAACATGGAACTTTAGGAAAGCCGACTTGAAAAAAATTCACAGAAAAGCTTGAAGAACTGTGCAACGAAAAATTGAATTACAGAACGCTTGACAAAAACTTGGAAAAATTCTCTTCGAACATTTCAAAAGCTGCAAAAGCATCGATACCTAGAGGTAGACGTAAAGACCTGTGGATACCTTACTGGAAGGACCACAACATCGAGGCAATGATTTCAGAGAGAGAGACAATATCAATGAACTTCTTTAAAAAATAAACAGAAGTAAACAGAAAGGAACTCATTGAAATTAGTCACAAAAAAGAACAAGAAATTTGGATATGCAAACAAGAAAAATGGCAGAATTCTGCGAAAAAATGGATCCAAGAAAGGACAGCCAACACTGGAATATGATTAGAGTGTTAGAGAACAATCAAAACCAACACCAATCCTCCAATACTCTAACCGATATGAATAGAACAGCGAGAACGAGAACAAACAGATGGCTGACATAATTGCTGAATATCTTTCAAGCACTTCCATACTCAACTATACGAATGAAGACAGGACTCTAAAAATAATATAAACCAGTTAGTTAAACACTAGCAAGAAACTTCCATCAACAAGATATTTTCTCGAGAGACTTCACACTGAATGAACTAAACTTATCAATAAAAAAAAGCCAAGAGGTCACCAAGAGATAATCTAATCTTTGGTCAAATGATTAAACACTTTGAAGACAAAGCTAATAATCAACTCCTACGAATACTGAACATTTCATGGCAAACTGGTAAACTACCAAAGAATTGGAAGATATGAATTATAGTGCCAATACTGAAGCCAAACAAAGATGCCAAGGAATACAAGAACTATCGGCCAATTGCTCTCACCAGCATACTTTGTAAAATACCAGAACGAATTATCCACTCTAGGCTCATAGTCTGGCTCACTAACAATAATAAAATAAACCTCTACCAAACTGCCTATAGATCCCAGCACTGTACGACTGATCAACTGTTCTACTTCTGTCAATCAATAATAGATTCTTTCCAGGAAAAACCGCCAAAGAAGACCACGGCTATATTCCTTGATATGACATCAACTTTTGATCGAGTGTGGAGGGAGAAATTACGTGAAAAGCTGCACAACATCGGAGTAAGAGGAAATACTTTAATCTGGATTGCAGACTTCTTAAGGAGAAGAAGGTTAAAGGTTCGGGTCAATGGAGAATTTTCCAAGGAAGGAAGAACATGGGCTGGTGTAACTCAGGGATCTGTGCTCAGTCCTCTACTCTATCTGCTATATATTAACGACATCCATCCTTACCTCACTGAAGACACAAAGGTTGCCTGTTATGCAGATGATATAGCCATATGGCACACAAGTAGCAGCATAGAAAAATCGTAAAAAATACTGAACACATCAATGAGAGAACTGGAAAAGTGGGCAATGGAACTCCAAATGACCATAAACCCAATAAAACCAAACCTATGCGTCTTCTCCACTCACAGGGAAAAAGGCATAAATATAACCACAAAATAAGCATAAACAAACAAATATTTGATAAAATTATAAATCCATAATACCTAGGTGTGATACTGCAGTCTTGGATCTTTCGAAGTTGGTCTCGAGGACCACGCCATCACCATCTCCTAAGCGGCGAAGTACGCGATCTACGTATTCATCGTAGATCGCAAAATGCGTGGTGTCGCTGGAGACCCACTGGCGATTCTCCACCAAATTCTGCAGCGCTGGCAGAGGCGCCATATTCATTGTACATAGTGTATATAATGCATATTATCTTTTTTTAATAGTGCAGAATGTGCATGTATTGACAAGATGTGTCAACAAAATTATTTTAATTATTATTGATGAGGAATTGGAATTTTCAGAACACATAATTAGCACCTCAAATAGAGCTATCAGAAAACTAAACATTCTGAGAAGGCTATGTGGAACAAATTGGGGAGCAAAACCCAGAATTCTCAGAACAAGATATACCACCTTAATAAGGCCGATAATGGAATATGCAACACCGGTCTGGGCTCCCTCAAGCTCATCACTAAAAGTAAGACTAGACAGTGTTCAAACAAAAGCGGCCAAAATAATCACTGGTGCTGTTTCATCCACCAACAATGAGAAAATTCAGAGAGAATGTGTTCTAGACCTACTCGCTCGAAAGCAGAAGACAAAATAAAAACAAATTGGATCGGCACTTCGGAAACGAGGAACCAGAGGATGAGATCTCTCTGACCACTTGTGGTTTGGTAGATCCGCCCTTTTCTGAGAATGAGGTGAAACTGACGGCTTTCAAGTTCGGGAAAAGGAAATCTCCTGGTCCCGAAGGGATCGATAACACGGTCGTGAAAGCCCTGGTAAGGATGCACCCATCGCTTCTTTCCAGGTTATTCAATAGGTGCCTGGACACTGGTGCATTTCCTGAGGCATGGAAGGTTGCCCGAGTAGTGCTTCTCGAAAAGTCTGGTAGAAAGGGTAATTCTCCTAATGATTATCGTCCGCTTTCTTTACTAGTGTGTCTAGGTATGGTCCTGGATAGCCAACTAGCTCAGCGACTGAAGCATTGGCTAGAGAGTAATGAACTCCTTTCCTCTTTCCAACATGGTTTTAGGGAAGGGAAGTCCACAACCACAGCTCTGAACGAGGTGTTAGAGGGGGTTGAGATGGGCTTAAATAAGGGTGCTTGGGTTCTTTTCGTGGCCCTGGGCATGGATGGCGCGTTCAACTCCATGAGCTGGAACAAGCTGATGAGAAATTTGATGGACATGGGTTGTCCTGATAATTTGTGCAGCTTGGTTCGTGACTTCCTGAGGGATAGACGGATTAGCCTCAGTTTTGGTGGGCGGAAGTTGGAAAGAAACTGTGCTAGGGGTTGCCCCCAGGGCTCTTGCGGCGGACCTATTCTGTGGAATATCCTGGTAAACACCGTTTTCCAGGAGGAGCTCCCTGAGGGAGCCAGGCTGGTTCTCTATGCTGACGACCAGTTCCTCATCATTGAGGCTGCTTCGAGAGCGAAGGCTGAGATGTGTGTTGGAACTTCTCTCCAAATTCTCTCGATCTGGGCCCATGACTCTGGCCTTAAGTTCAATGTCTCCAAAACTAAAGCCCTCAGCTTTAAGCCTAGGGACATACGAACTAAAAGGAAAGGGATTAAATGGGAACACAAGCCGGCTATCTGGATGGAAGGACGGAGGGTAGCGTTGGTCAATAGGATGACCATTCTGGGGGTGGTCATTGATGACAAGATGGGTTGGCAATACCAGGCGGAGGAGATGGTGGCGAGAGGCAGGGAGGCGTTGTGCAGGCTTGTCCTGGTTGGCTCTCAACAGGGGGGGGGGGGAGAAGGAGGGTACTATTTTTAGGAACCTCTGCCTCTCCTGTGTCGAGCCAATCTTGCTATATGCTTCCGGGGCTTGGTGGCGCCGAAACAGGGATCAGAAGGTGGCAACAACTCTAGAGAGAGTGCAGAGGACAGCGGCACTCAGAATCACAGGGGGATAACGCACTACCAGCAGTGAGGCCTTTTTGGTCCTCGCTGGGCTTATTCCACTGGGATTGAAACTAGAGGAGGAGACCATCAGACATCAGAGAACAGGGAAGATGCCCTGGGACTTGAAGCGGGGGCCCTGGAATCGAAGAGGGATCCAAGGAAGCCTCCGCAGTGGTTGCCAAAGTGGAATTGGAGTCCTGGAGGGCCGACAGGGATTGGCACGGAGGTTTTCACTGATTGTAATAAGTCTGGAACCAATACTGGAGCTGGGGTAGTGATATTCACTAATGGAGAGCTGATCTTCCAAGAAAGTTTAACACTCAGAGTGGACGAATTGGTCTTTTCAGCCGAGCTGGTTGCGATCAGGGTAGCCCTCAGAGTGTGTGCCGAGAAGAACTTCAGCCCGGACTGCCTCTATTCAGATTGTATGTCGGCCCTCGTCGCCATCAATCTGGAGAAAGGGCAACTCGCGCATCAAATAATCCAGGAGCTGGAGATGATGACGCGGGCTCCGGAGCTCCCTTGGTTTAGGAGACACAGCCTCATCGAAGGTAATGAGTTCGCAGACTGGATCGCTAAGGCAGGATGCTTTAGAGGTAGATCACTGAGGACCCCAGTGACCAAGAAAGAAGTTTATAGGAGGATCAGGGGGCACGTCCAGGACTTATGGTTGGACAGATGGAGGAACAGTGTGAAGGGAGAGAGGTATTCAATTGGGTAACGACACGAAGTACCTCTGTAAGGTAATGTCCCACAAACTCATTAGGGTAGTTCGGGACATGGGCTCTTCCCCAAGTCTCCACAGATTTAAAATTAAGAGAAACCCTGATTGCGTCTATGGAGAAAGGGATATGAAGGCACGCCACTACGTCTTGGATTATCCAAGGGTAATGGGTGTGCAGGAAGAGAGAAGGAGGGCGAGGGGCGCGATCGAGAGTAAGCTGCTGAGAAATCACAGCAAGCTTCTTGAGAAAGCCCACGACGTGGCAGCTGAGCTTTTCCTCAGCTGTGAGTGAACAGAGTCGACCGGGGGCTGCCTCCCCGCGGTCCCTGCTGGACACAGTAGATAGTTTCCTATTTTGCTATGATTAAAGGCCACCGGTATAGAAATCCTTCCAGACACGTTGTCTGGGAGGTGGTGTTTCCAGGTACAATGTCCAAGCACTAGCTTGGATACCGTTACTTGGCTTATGAGTTGAACAGAATAGCAGCAAAGGGCATGCTTCGCATGCCGGATTGTGGACCTAAAGGTCTGGGTGGCCATCTGCTTCTAGGGTATACCAACTGTGCTTAGGTGGGATCCTCCAGTTCTTGTTTATTTTGGCTACTGTTTCTGTTTCTTTAAAAGTAAGTTTATTTTTCTGTAGCAAGGGTTCTTTTGTGCCTTTTTTTTGCTAGCGCATCAGCAGCTTCATTGCCTTCAATGCTAACATGTAAGGGTATCCATTGAAGGTGAATTTTTGAGGTATTGAGAGTTTTTGGAGATAGCCAATTATGTTCCTGCTTACTTTGTCTCTAAGATCCCCTGTGTGACTCAAGTGTTGTATGGCACTTCTACTATCAGTAAGAATCCATATATCGTGATGTTTAATGTTTCTGATGGATTTTAAGACTTCATAGATGGCTATAAGTTCTGATCTGAAGACTGAGCAAAATTCTGGGTTTCTTCTGTTTATTTTCTCAATGCCATTTGTGGTTTTGATGAGACAGCCACTGCCAGTGTGTCCCAACTCGTCTCTGCTACCATCGGTATAGATAGTTATTGCATTTTTAGGAATTTTATTAATTATTTCTAATGATAATTGTTTTAAGTATTCTGGATTTTGGTATGGTCTGTTGGTGGGTTCATTTAAAGTGGCATTAAAAATAACATTTTGTTAATGGTTCGCATGGAGATATTTTTTCAGCTAAATAATATTTTTCCACTTAACATTTTAAAAATCCATTTCTTTTGGCCAGGTGGAGAGGGCCTTCTTTTTTTAATCTTATATTGGGTTCCCAATTAAGTATGTAATTGAAAGTTCTGTGTTTGTTTTCATAACTCTTGATTTTGTTTATATATTTTGGCAGATTATAGCTTATTCTATCCTTCAAGGGCATAATGTCTGCCTCGTAAAGTACAATATTATTAGGGCAGGTTTTTCGAAGACCTGTAATATTTCTGGCTGCACTTAGTTGTATCCTTTCCAGTGATTTTAGATTTGTTTCAGATGCTGTACCATAGATTTGATATCCATATTCCAAGATAGGTCTCATTAGAGATGCGTAAGTTAATTTTAGTGTTGTTGCTTCAGCTCCCCACTCTTCCTGAAATATATTTCAAGATTTTTAGTCGGTCTCTTCATTTTCTAACAACTCCTTCAATATGCTTACTGGTTTTAATTTCTGGATCCAGGGTGTAGCCGAGATATTTAGGATGTTTATTATATTGTAATTGTTGTTCTTTCAGAATAATATTTGGTCTTATTTTGTATAGTTTCTTATCGGTAGTAAAAAGACAGGCTTCAGATTTTTGAGGGTTAAATTCTAATTTATTTTTATTAGCAAATTTTTCTAGGTGGAGAAGAGTCTTGTTCAAATCTCTTTCAGCTTTTTTTCCAGTTAGTGTTACTGCTCCATAGAATAATGTCATCAGTGAAAAATCCAATATTGGTTTTATTTGAAAATTTTTCTTCTATGCCTGCAATAAATAGGGTGAAGAGAGTTGGGCTAAGGATTGATCCTTGTGGTAATCCTTGGTACAATTTGAAGGTTTTAGATAGAGTGCCATTATATTTGACCCTGATTTATATATTTTTAAGGGAATTATTTATCCAAGTGATAGCTTTTCCATCAATTTTGAAATGTTTGTATAATTTTGTAATTAACTTGTTTTTCCATACCTTATCAAAAGCTTGTGTAAGGTCTAAAAAGCAGCTATGGTGTGGTTAGTTGATTTTTTGTTTTGTGCATCTTTTACCTTTTGTGTGAAAAATAAGAGTTGGTCTATTGTCCCATGTCCTTTCCTAAATCCATATTGTTCTTCTGGTAAGAGATTTCTTGTGTCGGGGTGGTAGGTGAGTCGTCTGAGTATAATTTTTTCCATTAATTTGCAGCAAATATTTGTTAGGGAGATAGTTCGTTAGTTTTTTGGGTCATCAGTAGATTTGTCAAGTTTTTTAATGGGAATTATTGTTGCATTTTTACAGTCTTGAGGCAATTTTCCAGTTTTCCAGGAGTTATTGAAAATATTAAGAAGTCTTTCTTTGCCAATTTTGCCCAAGTTTGATACCATTCGGCCATGGATTCCATCTGGCCCAGGAGTCTTGTTTAGGTCAGTGTTTTCTAATGCATAAGCTAGCTTTTTCATATTGATTTTTTTCATGGAAAATATTATGAGTGCTGGTGACATTTTACAGTCATGAATAATCTTTCGGGCCTTTTTTCAACCTTGATTTTACTACTTATTTGATATGAATTACCTAAAAGATTGGCAGCAATTTTGTCATTAGTTGCTGGTGTACTATCTGTATTCTTAATCATATTTGTGTTTTCAGTTTTTGGCTGGGCTCTGTCAATTTGTTTTGCCAAATTCCAAAGTTTTGTATTTGGGTTTCTTGGGTTCAGGTTTTCACAAGTTTGTTTCCATTTTTTCCTTTTCATATTTACGTATAATCTTTTTATTTTTGCAATCGCAATGTTCAGTTCAGTTATACAATTTGTTTGGTTTTGTAGTTCATTTCTTTTAGTTATAAGTGTTTGAATATTTTTTGCCTGGTGTGTATAATTTGGAATCCATTTCTTAATATTACCTCTTGGTATTGAAACTTTGGCTGCTTTAATAATGGTGTTTTCGAAAGATATCATATTAGCCTTTTTGAAGTTCCAGAATTTTTCTTAATTGAGCTAGTTTTGGTCTTGGTGCTAATTTCTATCAAATTAGGCAAATGATCACTTCCAAAACTTTTTAATATTTGCTATTTGCATTTGTGGAAAATGTCAGGATAGTAAAAACTTATAACAAGGGCTTGTGCAGTATTATAGCTTGTATGAATGATGGGTAGGATTCCCATTATTTAAGCACATGAAGGCATTGTCGTCAAATATGTTTGATAGTATTTTGCCTCTTGGGTTTGGCGTAGGACATCCCCATAGTTGATGTTTGGCATTAAGGTCACCTACAATAATAGTGTTGTCTGTAAGAAATTGAGCCATTGTTCCATCGTCAATAAATGTATTGTTTGGATTTGTTTTGATTGAGGTAGACTTTGATACCTTGGGCTTCGAGGTCTAATGTGTTTGTAATATTAACGGCTATGTCCTCATAGTACAAATTATTGATTAAAATTGCTAGGCCACGCCCTTTAACAGCATATACAGATGGATCTTCAGACCTTACCCTGAGTAATGGAGGGGCCGGAATTAACATAATACTGCAAGATGGAAAAAACATCAAAATCAAAGAAGGAGCAGGACAGATTTCGTCAAACTTCACTTGTGAACTGACAGCTATCTGGAAAGCTCTTGATTTATGCCTTAACCAACCATCCCTGCATCAAGCAGAAGGAATTTTAATATACAGCGACTCTATATCCGCTCTAGAAGCAATTCAGAAGGGCAATACTAGAATCACACAGAAAATACACTCGTTACTTACCCAACTGGAATCATTGGAGAATAACTGCATTCTACAATGGATTCCTGCCCGTGTTGAGATCGGGGTAATGAAATGGCAGTTGAATTGGCAAAGGAAGCCAGAAAGCTGAGCCAAAATAAAGAACAAATGTCAGTTTATGACGCTGATGCTTTGGCAAAATACAAGATAATTAAACAAAAATAAGAAAAGATCAAATATGTGAAATAAACTCTGAGAGAAAACTGACAAAAACTATAACAATACTTAGAACAAAACATTATAAAGGAATGAAAATACATCCAGATGGCACAAGAACCTATAGAACATGCAACAACTGTCCTGGTGTGGAACTAACACCTACCCACATATTCTCATTCCCGCAGCCTTGCATAAAATTGACATAGACCCAGAGCAGCAGCTTTATACATCCAAGATAGTGGACATTGCTGCTGCTGCTGTGATAGAAATGCATGGAGACATCTGAGGCTATTTATTGGGCACGACAAAAACAACAACGGCATTCCAAAGTAAAATAAATTAACAGAGATAGATACATATTTTTCAAATGAATTAAAATAAACATAATCGATACTGAGTGAGAGTTGAATTAAAAATATTAGAAATTTATTATCTTCGGAAACAAACCGTATCTAAAATATCAATTTTCTTTTTGCTACATGTTTTAATTTGCATTTATCTATTTTACATATCTCTGATTGTATTTGAAAATCGTTAACCAATTCTTCATACTTTTGGCGAAGTGGTGTTTTATTAATTTGTTATTTGATATTATTAGGGTTCTTTCCTGGTATTCAAAAAGGAAAAATACATGTCGATCAGTTATATTTTTCAATTTATCAAACAATTTGGCCGCTGAATCTCTGATTCTGGTAGAGCGCCATCTGGCGAATAAAATTGTAACTAAAATCAATTTCGAATTTTTCATTATTTGCCATAAAAAATCCCATTGCATCCTGAACACAATGGTGTTTACCGCATTGCTCTAGCGCAAATATTCGGGGAGTTATTAATTTTTAAAGTTGTGCGGGACTTTTGGATCACCCTGTACATGTTTTAAAAACTAATTAAATATAATTTTAATATTGTAGCAAAATATTTATTATTTTATTGAGCATATTATTAATTTTGATATTTTCTTATTCTGGAAAATTACCCTATATTACTTCTCTGGTATTTTATAAAGGTTAATATGTTCTTGACTCTTAATAAATTGCTATGTCATTCTGAAGTTTGACTTTACTGATTTTACTATGTGGCATTTTGGTGAAGATTCTGGGTAAATTAGGGAAGATAAATTGTAGGCCATGGGTGCTGTGATCTACGTTTTCAGAGACTGGCTCCAGGATTCCACTGTCGTGTCAAAGCCAAGACTTCCCTCCAATATGACGATGTTCCTATAGACGATACGACGACAAAGCCGCTCTTCACGCCGCAATAAAAAAGACGCAAAGGTACTAGGGATAGAGTTCCAAGACTTCGATGGAATCCTTGGCAGAAGCACGTCAGATCCATGTCAGTATCTACAATAATTACAAGCTGTGGGTCACAGCTCCCATAGGGAAGGAGGGCTATATGTAACAAATTATTTATTATTTTATTATCAGATTTATCAATTTTTATCGATTTCAATATTTATATTCTGATACTCTTCTGTAATACTTTCCTCATTGATTTTCTAGTATTTTTTAAATTTTGATTTGTACTTGTTTGCCTTAAATAAATTGCTGTGTCATCCTCAAGTTTGTATTTCCTAATTTAATACGAAACAATATGATTAATTAAATAAATAACAAAACTTTAAGAAACCGAAGGAGAAATAAAAATGTGAAAATTCTTACTTTTGCTCTAAAACATTTTGTTATATATCTAATGAGATTAAAAAAATAATACAAAATTAACAATGTACGCATTTTTTTATTGTAAGAAAGCAAGCTTTCGAGATACGAGACACTCTTCTACTGGCTTAACAATGTCAAGTGGAGGAATACAAACTGTTTGTTAACCAAATGTTCACCTGTACATACGCAGGCGTGCATAATGAAATCAAAACTTTAAAAGCCTTTTAAAGCACTCAATTTTCTAATGCATTTACATTTTCAAAATATTATTTTTATTATTAACTTTATTAACATCCTATAACGCGATATTGAAGCAAGAAAACGATTATTCTTTGAGTGTGAAAGCTTGTAAAAAATAGGAACTTACCCTTTAACATTGATTTTTTTGTTGTTGTTGTCTGTTTTTGCATAAGTTTAATCTGGTTCGAACGATGTTGTAAATAAGATAATTTGCGTCAATACATTTCTAACATCATAACAAATTGGCTATGAAAATTCGAAACTATTATAGACGCGTATGATTCTTTTTAAAATAAAAGCAATTTCTACTGCCCTTACTGCAATGGAAAAATTAATGAGAGGGCCTGGCTCATCAGTGTCGAACCCTCCCAGCGGTTTCCCCAGTTTAATCTACCATACCGCTGTTATATTGCTTTTTTCGAACTTCCTTTTATAGTGATACTGATGCTGGACTCTTGGAATGAGTATTTTAGATGAACTATGGACATAAGCTTTGAGGACAGCAGAATTACATACAATTATAATTAATTGGATATATACAAGGAGAAAGGTCAATTTGGTAATTATAAATTTGGGGGTTATATGTATATACATATTTAATAAGTATAATTCTCAAAATGTATATTTTAATTAATATTTGGATAACTGTTAACAATTTACTTAATGAATCTAAGAGGAGATTGTGTTAATTAGGCAATAAATTATTTCTACCTATACAATTGTAATTAATTTATAATATATTATTTCTATTTATTTTATTACCAGTTGCAAACAAGACACGCTATATCCGATCTGGATAATTTCGCGTGAAAACTATTTACAATAATTCATATTGAAAAAATAAAATAAACAATTAAGAAAAAGAGCATTGAATAAACATATACATTAAACAAATAAGCAACAAAATAAGCAAATAGACGAAACCGCAAGGTTATTTTTATAAGATATAAAATATTTATATTAATTTTGTTGTTCCAAAAAAAATGCATATTTATTATTATTAATTTTAACATATCAAATATCAAAGTTTATTCATATCTATTTTGATCTTAAAATACGGCTTGATTTGGTATCAAATAGCATTAGTTTTGTTTCCGATCATATAATTTTCATGTAAGAATTACATAGTAAGTAAATTGCTGTGTTATACTGAAGTTTGTCTTTTCCTAATCTTCCACGTGGAAATATGATCAAGTTGCAACACTCACCATATTCCAGTTTAAAATGGTTTATTTTTAGAATTGGAACACATTGGACCCCAGAATGTTAAGAATCTTCAAAAGTTCATTATTTGAATTTTTCATCATAGATACAGTCTTCTATCAATAGACATGTGTGATGAATGATAAAACATTAACTTAATTTGAGATCAAAATTAAAATTCAAAATATTGATCATATTTTTTGAGAGAGATAAAAAAAGATAAATATATAATCTATTAGAATTTATAAACATATGTTGATTAGAGATATATAACAATGGGAACCAGAATTCTTTTGTTTCAAATTTTCAGTATCAAACGCATATGGCTATTTTCAAGAGACAATCTAAAACGAGTCTTAAAAAACTATCAAAATACATTGTTTTCTTCTTCAATATTTAGCTTCTTGATGAATAGAATCCTGTGAACATTGATAATAGTGAAAAAATAGTACAAAAGTGAAATTGTAATGGGATCAGGTGGATAAATTGAGAAAAAAGGCATTTCTTGATTGTGCAACTAAAGGTTGCTGATGGCTTGTGCCATCTGTCGGAATAAATATCAACTAATCGTTGATTGTCAATTATTCCAGAATTGGCCAAATAACCTTTCTTGATTAATGATTTGGCCAATTCTGGAAAAATTAAAAATCAACGATTATTATTCAAACAGATGGCACAAGCCATTAGCAACTTTTAGGAGATGCCTTTTTTTCTTAATTGACAAAAGTGTTATATACAAGGCAATAACGTGCCTTCCATGTATAAGAGATAAAACTATTAGACAAATTAAGAAGAAGGCAACTCCTTATCGTACAAATGAAAGTTGCTGATGTTTCAACAACAAAAATTTAATTTCCTTTGTAAATATATTTTGGATTTCATTAAGAATAATGGTCTTTGATGTAACGATCTCAAGGAAAATATTGGACATATCTTGTGGTTGTATACAATATATAGGTGTATGTGTGTATATATGTATATATTTTTAAATTTAATGATGTAACTGTAAAAAAAATTCAAAGAATATCTCTATATGTAAATATTATTTATGAATCTTTCTAAGTTACTTTCTGTGTATCTTTCCATGTTGAATATTTTCTTTGTTATATTTGTATGTACACAATGTTGCAACTTCCAGTTTAACGATATGGAGATGCCTTCTTTATAATTTATCCACCCCCTATCCCAGTACAATTTCACATTGATACTCTATTTTTTTAATATTAGACAATTTTATTTTTTTTTTCAAATAAAACAAATTCTAGTGTCCTCACTGCTATGAAAAATATGCATATTTGGAGGGCTTAGCTCACCATTAATGAACCCTCCTTTTAAATATCATAACTAAGATTCCATTCCCCCTACAATGTCGCATATTTAATTATTTTTCTGTTCATCATTCATCATTACTCTTCACAATTCATCCTTTCATACTTCATCCCTAAGGATAGAAATAGTGGTTATTTCTCCTTTAAATAAATTACGATTTTTCGTTCAAAAGAAACGCATGCGGTAAAACTTGTCAAACATCTTTTTACAATCATAAGCCGTATTATATTGTATTATAATTAGAATCGTCCAATAGAGTATTAAAAGCTCTACAAAGCGGTCTGGTAGATTGAATTGATGAAACCTGCAAGGAGGGTTTACTACTGATAAGCCAAACCCTCCCAATAGTTTTCATCGCAGTAAGGCCAGTTGAAAATTTGCTTTAATTGATAAAAGAAACATACTTTATTCAATAGTTTTATTTTCTCATATATTAATAGTAGTTACTCCATTCTGTTCAGCTATTGGACAGTTATTTTATTTGGGTTATATGGGCAAACATTGGTGATATCTAGTCATTTATATGGATTCTCCCTTTTCTTCTTTCAATCACCATACTTTCTTATATACAAACAATAAGAAGCTCTTTCCATGTCATTTCTAGACATCTCCTTCTTTCTTATTTCATTCTTTTGTTTCCAAATCTTCATATAAGATTCCCTAGAAGGACATACCGTTAGCAGCCCAATCATTAGTAACTCCTTCATTCCTCTACAGAGAATCATTAGTATTAATACTAATATAATAATAAATTATGTTAAAGGAATATTGGTTGATCAGTTATTCACCTAGACAGAACTTGGTTAAAGCCAGGTTGTCTTTTCTCTTTTAGTAATGCTTAAAACGCCAATTTGGGAATAATTTGCTGAGGAACAAACCCTGATCAATTGATTTATAGTTTTACTGTATAGTAAAAAGCTTATATTAATAATTTATATCTACATACAATCACCATTTATAAATTCAATTACCATCTATCGTTAAAATTTGTAATAAATAAATTTACTGGCAATGAGTTTCTTTTCAATAATATTGTAACAAAGTATTTATTAATTTTATTAACTGAGTGGTCATTTTTATGCTTATATTTTTCTACTCTGTAAATTTCCCTCGTGGCTTATCTTTTGTTTACCATTCTTAGTTTTGTCCTTCCCTGAAATAAATTGCTCTCCCCTCCTGAAGTTTTTGTCTTCTCTAATTTTCCACATGGCATTTTGGTGGAGATGCTGGGTAAGTTAGGGAAGACAAACTGAAGACCGCCGAGAAGACCTTGAAGCCATGGGTGCTGTGATCTACATTTTCGGAGACTGACTCCAGGATTCCACCGCCGTGCTAAAGCCAAGACTTCCCTCGAAGATGACGATGTCTCTATAGACGATACGACGACAAAGCCGCTCTTCACGCCGCAAGAAAAAGGACGCAAAGGTACTAGGGACAAAGTTCCAAGACTTCGATGGAATCCTTGGCAGAAGCACGTCAGATCCATGTCAGTATCTACAATAATTGCTAGCTGTGGGTCACAGCTCCCATAGGGAAGAAGCTATGTAACAAAGTATTTATCAATTTTATTATTATTTTTTTTATTAACAGAGTGGTCATTTTTATGCTTATATTTTGCTACTCTGTAAATTTCCCTCGTGGCTTATCTTTTGTTTACCATTCTTAGTTTTGTCCTTCCCTGAAATAAATTGCTGTCCCCTCCTGAAGTTTTTGTCTTCCCTAATTTTCCACGTGGCAATATAATCAAAATATTATCTCTACAGACCTTACTGTAATGATATAAGTTTTTGAATGATAACCAAACCCTCTCATTCAATAACTTATATCATTGCAGTAAGGTCTGTATAGATAATTTTTGCTATTAATCAAAAGAAATACATTGCCAGTAAATTTATTTGTTACAAATTTTATACCATCACCATATTTGACTTGTGGTATGGATGCGTGCGTGTTGGTATGTCTTGTGGAAAGGCCGCTGATAAAATTATAATTATTTTTATAAAATAAATTAATTTATTTAAAGCGCCGAGATATATAGAAAGGAAAGAAGTAACGGCCGCTGGAAGCAAGCCTTGTTGTTCGAACGACGCGCGTGGCCAGAGTCCCGGATGCCGCCCGCGCATGCGTAGTGAGGTCGCCACACTACTGCCTGTATGTGTAGTGAAGCTTTGTCCCAGTTGGCGCTCGCTGAAGCAAAGTGTGGTCGCCACAGACTCATTAAGTATAAAATCCTCAAATATTGTATACATGATTACAATATAACATCATTGAACTACACACACATCCTTGCTAGAATACCTAAACTTACGGATTTTTTTATTCTGTCAAGCATACTTAAAGTTTAAATAGATTATAAAAGAAAGGAGAAAAAATAAAATAATTTTATAAATAAAATATTATAAAGATAATATGTAAAGATTCTAATGATAATTTCAGCTTATGTTTTAATTATCATCCTTTCTATAACGTCTTTAAGAAAGTCCAGTTTAGGTTTTAATTGAAATCTTTTCTATAAGATCTTTCTCTTTATCAAAGTTCAGTAGTTTAGGTTTTATTCGAAATTTCTGTTAAACTTCAACCAAACTTCAATTTAGTTTTGAATTGATATTTTGTCCATAGCGACCACGAAAAAATCCTATTTGTGTCAAATTCACTGTCTAAAGCGACCACTATAATTCAGTTCACGATGAAATTCGAATACTCCATAAAGCGAACAAGATTAATTTTGTTTATAAAATCTAAATATTTAATAGTCACCCTCGAAAATTTCTTTTTGTGTTCAGATTAAAATTCTCTTTATTTTGTCCATGAAATTTTAGTTAAGATTTAATATATTTTTTTCTTAATTACGTCCACAAAAGATAGCCTTAGGTTTAAATACATTTCATCCCTTTTGTTTTATCCTCAAAAGTTATTTTTAGTTTTAAATTTAAAAATATCTATGCCCATACATACATGTAAATACGAAAATTCATTATAAATCTATATATATAAAATTGAATGTCTGTGTGTGTGTCTGTGTGTGTGTCCTCTATGGATTCGAAAACCATACATCCAATCGCCGTGAAATTTTGGGATATTATTAGGCGTATCCCCGGAAAGGTTTACGAAAAATAATATCTTGAATATCTTTAATATCCTTAGAGTTATTTGCAGATTTGTAGCTTTAACTCGCAAGCAGCGCCACCATTGAGACGGAGATAGGCTTTTTCAAGAGGGGGAGTAATGTTAGGAGAGAGGAGCGCGTCTCGAGGCGGGTGCTCACGTGTCACTGTTAAAAACCTATTTGTTTTGGCTACATCTTTTCCCGTGGACTTAACGATAACTTTTCTAAAACTTATTTCAAATTTCATGTATAATTATTTTTACATCATTTAGTTTAGTATAATTATTTACTATAATTTCCTATCGTTCAATTATTATACTTTTTGTTCTTAAAGATTATTTAAGACAATAATCTTTAATTAGAAAGTGCTTTGCCAAAAGTTTGGAGTAGGCAGACCCCGTGCGAGAATGGATTCGCCCGGCCGCCGGCCGACAGTCAAAGTACCCACCGACCAATCAGGGCAGAGTTGGTGACACAGCTATGCCAAGTAGACAAGAAAAAAAGCCTCGCGGGAGCTTGCCCAAGATGACCTCCGGGAACTTCGTCCATCTTCCATAAACGACCATGAATTTATTCAACCTTATCGAGTATTTTTCAAGGGACCGGGAAAAAATGTTCACTAGATAAAACGATGATTTTTTAATGTAGAAAATTAGGAAAGACAAAATTCAGAATGACACGGCACACAGGGACCGGGAAAAAATGATCACTTTATCAGTTTCAAATTATCAAAATATATCTATTTCTTTTTATAAGTCTATAGAGAATTGTTTTAACAAATGTTCGTTAGACAGACCTTTACTCGGGTACCGATTAATATTGAATTTATTCAACTTATCGAGTATTTTTCAAGGGACCGGGAAAAAAATGTTCACTTTATCGAGAGATTCGTTAGACAAACCTTTACTCGGGTAAAACACGGGCAAATGTTCGTTAGACAAACCTTTACTCGGGTAAAACCTCGGGCGAATCCGGGTACGTCCGCTAGTTTATAAATAAATTCGATTTTTATATTAGAAATCACAGACATATATGTTCATTGTTTATAGTTAGGGTTTCTCCTTAACGGCCGCAAAAAGCTATCTCTAAGGCGGCCGCGAAAAATGTTTTCTAGGACGGCCGCGTGAAGCGCCCCCACGTAGCTCCGGCCAGTCAATATCCCGCTAGGCCTAAGGACGTCTGTCTGGCAGGTAAGGCTGTCGCTCCCGCCCGATGTAAGCGTGGCCTTTCTCCACAGCTATTTCTCTTTCTACTCTGTGATTTATATATTTATTATATTCAGCCATTTCTTAATACAACACATCAGTCATTTCTTTCTTTTCATACAAAATTCAAATAATTTATAGAAATTTATCCAAATTTTAACTATTTGTGAAGTTTCTATTATCTTTTCTATTGGGATGACTACGTTTATATATCTACATTCTACACATAATTTTGTAAATTTTTACTCATTTATAACTTAACTTTCTATTAATACACATCATGTTTTATATAAATTTCACATAACATATATACACATTTGTAAGAATTATACCTCATTTATAAGATTCCATATTCACATTTTATAATAGAACAAACTTCGGATTTTACTACATTTCATATAATTTCAATAAATTCTTAAATTACTCTATAACTTTTCAGTTCGAACACATCACGATTTTCTACATTTTCCTATTTACAGAATTCCATATAACTATGTAAATTTTAGCTCTATAATTTATAAGTTTATTTATAAAACGAAAATTAAAATTATACCGCGAATGTTTCTTTTATAAAAATCGAAATTTATTTTCAAAGAGAAATAGCGACATTTCTAACTTTGAGGATGAGGTATGGAAAGGTGAAACATGAAGAGTAATGGCGAACGGAAAAATAAAAAGTGTCCAGGGGCGGGAATCGAACCCACACCCTTCTGCTTACCGGGCAGGTGCCTTGTCCACTCGGCTACCCTGGACGTATTTTTCCGTTCGTAACTAAAACTTAAAGCAACATTTTTAAAATACAATATAACGCGGCTGATAATTGTAAAACGAAAATTAAAATTATACCGCGAATGTTTCTTTTATAAAAATCGAAATTTATTTTCAAAGAGAAATAGCGACATTATCAGCCGCGTTATATTGTATTTTAAAAATGTTACTTTAAGTTTTAGTTACGAACGGAAAAATACGTCCAGGGTAGCCGAGTGGACAAGGCACCTGCCCGGTAAGCAGAAGGGTGTGGGTTCGATTCCCTCCCCTGGACACTTTTTATTTTTCCGTTCGCCATTACTCTTCATGTTTCACCTTTCCATACCTCATCCTCAAAGTTAGAAATGTCGCTATTTCTCTTTGAAAATAAATTTCGATTTTTATAAAAGAAACATTCGCGGTATAATTTTAATTTTCGTTTTACAATTATCAGCCGCGTTATATTGTATTTTAAAAATGTTACTTTAAGTTTTAGTTACGAACGGAAAAATACGTCCAGGGTAGCCGAGTGGACAAGGCACCTGCCCGGTAAGCAGAAGGGTGTGGGTTCGATTCCCGCCCCTGGACACTTTTTATTTCTCCGTTCGCCATTACTCTTCATGTTTCACCTTTCCATACCTCATCCTCAAAGTTAGAAATGTCGCTATTTCTCTTTGAAAATAAATTTCGATTTTTATAAAAGAAACATTCGCGGTATAATTTTAATTTTCGTTTTACAATTATCAGCCGCGTTATATTGTATTTTAAAGTTTATTTATATCTTTCTTTATTAAGGTACATAACGTTTTCCCCTATGTTTATACAAAACTTTGATTAATTTACACACCTATATATTTATATAATATTGGAATATATGAAATATTGGAACAATAAAATAACTAAAATCCAATATATGCATATTTTTAAATATATTTATATGTAAATATTATAGCTCTATCTCTCTTTTTAAATATACTTTTCTATTTATTCTTTTATGTGTTGTTTTGTTGTGTGTTGTTGTTGTAACTTTACTATATATAAAATATAAGAAACATAAAGTTTTTCCCATTTTCTTTCAAAACTAACAAAAAACTTCAAGAGAATATGGTTTTACGCGGGCTAATAACCAAAGTGTATTATGATCCCGAAATCAAAGGACAGACTAAGAAATGGCTAGCCTCAATGGAAGAGACTCCAAACAAATTCGGAAAAGTAGAGTCTTCTGCAATATATAAAATTATAGATAAAACAGCTTCTGAGGATGTGTTTCTTGTTTTATTTTACATTATTCTCAAGTTCTATATATTCTTCTCAGGTTATCGGGTTTTACAAACCCTTCTACAGGGGTATATGATAAATATACTCTAGAGATCTACCAGGATGGATTTCATTTAAGATTGAAATATTTCCCATTTTGAATATCTCCATGACATTCTGAGTTGCTTTATTCATATCCACATTTCAAAAGCTTCAATTCTTTTTTTATTTCTTCTTTTCGGGCACAAAGGACATCTTCAACTAAGAGAACAACATTCTTATATAACGAAAACATTAAGATTCGAATGTTTCTTTCACAGACAAATCAAAATTCCAATATTTTTCCATCGCAGTAAGGACAGTAGAAGTTGGATTTATTTGTGAAAAGAAACATTCCGCGTCTTAATGTTTTTATTTGTTATATAAGAAGGTTGTTCTCTTGTTGAAGAAGACCTTTATGCCCGAAAAGAAGAAAGAAAAAAGAATTGAAGCTTTTGAAATGTAGATATGGAGAAAGCTACTCAGAGTGCCAAGGGGACATATAAAATGGCAAATATTTCAATGAACTCAATCCTGGTAGATCTCTATAGTATATCTATCATATACCCCTGTAGATGACTATAAAGATGACGTGTTATTGCTTTGTATTCTTACATATCTTAAAATAATAATCATTATAAAAAAAGTGTAAGACGGTATTGCCTTACGTGAGGGTCTACTCTAAGATTTTACTGTATTTGTAGTTCGGCCATTGTAACTGTAGATAATGTCTGATATCTCTTTGCCTATTCATTTTTCTCTCAATTTTTCTCAACATCAACATTTTTCTAATCCATTTACTCTTATTACAGATCCTTTAGTTTTGTTTAAACGCCACACAATTATTAGATTTAACGGAGATCGCTACTTACAACGAAACATACCTATCAATAATTAAAAATACATTTATTGGATCAAATATATAATTTATTTACCAATTTATGCATTTTTAATTGAAGATCTCTTTATGGATTGCTCTATTTTCAAAACGATATCTACAAGTACTAATATACATTGTATCAATGTGGAAAAAATAGCACAAAAGTGAAATTGTACTGGGATCTGGGGGATAAATGAAGACATATCCTAATTGTACAAGCCATCAGCAAATTTCAATTGCGCGATCAGGAGATGTCCTTTTATTCATCTACCTATCAACGTAATAAGTCAAGGATTTACAAGCTTAAATCCATGTTCCTATGAGAGATTTGCCTCTACTTGTATTACAACAGTTGAGCATCAAAGTTGAGAATATGGTTAAAATTTAAAAAGATGATGATTTGAAATTAAAAACGCTACTTTTTAAAATACCTATATAATTAAAACTATATATATTTTTGTTGTTGTTGTCGTGTCCAATTCTCTTCATTGTAAAATGGATACCGTTCCCACGTTAGTCACCTTGGATCAGAATTTGGTCAAATATTCAAAGGGTCTAGGGAGAACTGGTATGGTCAGACTTCTCTAACTCTAAACTATATCTAAAGAATAAGTATTGCAATACAAGATCAGTAGAAATAGTTTTTAATTACATATATATCGTAATTTAAACAATGTGATATGTAAGTAATAAAGTATGACGTCTTTTCTAGTCATCTCAAAGTGACACCAGCTTGCCACTGGACACGCGGGGTATCCAGAGAGGGACAAAGAAGGGGCGTTGGTCCGGATCTTGACAGTTAGTTAGGTTACAGGGGATATTTTCGGAGAGGCCCGCTGAGTGCTAGGTCTCACGGCGGCCCTCGTGGCCGCCGTTTTGGCTTCTCTCTGCCCCCGCGGCTTCAAGTAGGACGCCGAGCTTTCCTCAGTTAATCCTCAACTTTCCCCTGGTCCTGGTGCCACGTTAGACGTACTAGGAGAGCGTCTTTTGATCCCAAACTTTGTCCTTACTGTCCCGTGCGGACTTCCCACTCTGCACGCCTTGCCACTCAACCCCGACTGCTTCCAATTCACTTGTTAGCTTACCCGGGTTTACGACATATATATTTTTTAAGAAGTAGCGTTTAAAATTTACATATTATTTTCAGCAATAGATGGAACTAAATTGAAGATGCTATTTAATACTCAGTTATTATAAATGTTACTAGAAAAATACTGTATATAGTAATGAAATACTTATTTATTGATACTCTTTGTCAGTTTTCTTGTTGGATATCGGTACGAATTTATATAGAGAAAACGTTTTAATAAAATATTTTTGTTGTTACCCTTGCAGAAAAATGATAATCCTGATAAAATTTAGTGGAGCAGAATTTCAGTTAAACTGTTCAAATGGTCTTTAATATAGAACTATAGATTGACACGAAAAGATAAAGTTTACAGATATCAGAAGAATATCTACGGGAGTTCTAACTTATTTAATGTTTCTTGAAAATAAAGATACTTCGGCCAGTAATTTTTTTCATTATATCAACGTTTCGACAAAAATATTTTGTTCTCGTTAGGAGCGAACAAAAATTAAAATATTTGACAAAGCGTTAAAAATTATTCTAACAAAGATTTAATGGCCGAAGTATCTATTTTTAAAAGAAATATGAATGTCGGCCAGGCAGCCTCTATTTTTACGATTATTTAAAGTTGTAACAAAGAAGATTTACACGTGTGTAATGTAAAAATATTAAAAAGGTGTGAAGAGTGTCCTGGTATGTTTCCTGTCCATATGTAGGTGACATTGACTGGGGACATCCATGGCGTGACAGAGACACGTGACACCATAATTCAGCCCCAACGTCTACCCACAATTACTGATGTTTACTAACCTGGACTTCCACATTTACTTCCATTCCACTATCTACATTACTCTACGTTCTGTAGTTACCTTTATTCTCCTACAAAATATAGATAGGTCATTGGGAACTTTATGGATCACAACTGATTTTAAAAAATAATGTATTTCTTTATGATAAAACTTGACAAATTTTCTTAATCATCAACAAGTTCAAAATAAAAGGATTTATTTGAGAACATCTGATCATTTCATTATCTCTAGTTAACATGGGCCATGATAATCATGATGGGTAATACAAGGTTGTCCCAAAAGTTCATAAACACTTGAAAAAAGCTGAAATACCAATATTATTCGCCGTTATATATATAATGTCTTTGTATTATATATAAAGTAATTGTATTATTATGTATTCGCCGTAATAATATTATTCGCCAAATAATAAGAAAACGTTTTAAGAAAAAACACGAACTTTTGGGATAACCTTATAGTTGGAAATGCTTTTACTGCAAGTGCACCACATGTCTATATGTGTAAAGAAGTTTAACTTACAAATGTGCCGGAACCCCCCCGTTTGGTTATTTGCACAAACTGGTGGGGTTGAACATTTGCAAGAATAGAGGGCAATTAGAGCAATCTTTTATTCAGAAAAAAAGTGTCCCATGCGGGATTCGATCCCAAGTCATGGTTATCTAAAATCGACGGTAGATACCACTTGTCTACTAGCCCCACACATTCTACCTCTCAACAAACCGATTTAAAACATTGGACAACTTCAAACGATATCAATTGATCAATATTAGAGGTTTATCATATATGGCCGGCCACGTTGGAGATTAGGAAAGACACATTTGAGAAGGAAACGACAATTTATAAATTTTACTTGTTACAAAATTTACTTGTATATAATACACTACGGCTTGTGATTGTAAAACAACACTTGAAGTTACACCGCATGAGTATCTTTTCAATGAAAATTCAAAATTTATTTCAAGGTGAAATATTGACTATTTCTAACCCTTATGCATACCTCTGGTGAATCCTGTATAGGGTCAGTGGCCCTAAATAAAGGCTTTTTGTTGTTGTTGACTATTTCTAACCTTTTGGATGAGGTATGAAAGAGTGGATTATGAAGGGTAACCTAGTGGACATGGCATCTGCCCGGTAAGCGGAACATTGTGGGTTCGATTCCCATCCCTGGACACTTTTATTTTTCCGTTCATCATTACTCTTCATAATTCACCCTTTCATACATCATCCAAAAAGGTTAGAAATAGTCGATATTTCACCTTGAAATAAATTTTGATTTTTCATTAAAAAGAAACTCATGCGGTGTAACTTCTCAAGTGTTGTTTTAAAATTTACTTGTATTTAATAAATTAAGAAAAAGACATCTCCTCATCGTGAAATTCAAAGTATTCGTTGATTTTTTAAATTATTTTAGAATTGGTCAAATACCTATTAATTGAAAATGGATATTTGGCCAAATCTGGAATAATTTTAAAAAATCAACAAATAGTTGAAATTTATTCCGATAGATAGCGCAAGCCATCAGCAACTTTCACTTGCACGATAAGGAGATGCCTTTTTTCTTAATTTATCCATTTTATCCCAGTACAATTCCACATTTGTACTATTCTTTTCACAAATTTATTTAATGTCAAAACCAATTTAAAATACGTAAAAAATAGCAGCTAGGCAATGTGGGAAGTTCAAAAATTGTAGACCAATATAGTTATCACGGTTAATAAACTGCTATAAAATACTGAGACATTTTGCTATAATATTATTAAGAAAAAAAAAATGGTTGAAAATATAAAAGAATAATTTGAAAAGATTGAAAGCTAGATAGAGTGAGAGAGAGAGAGAGAGAGAGAGAGAGATTATAACTACTTTTATTTTATATCGTTTATATAAAGTTATATATTTTTCTTTTTTTTTTCATGTGTTAAGCGTATTTACGCAAATTTAGCCTTAAATACCCATTTCTTGGTTTCTCAAGAAGCCTCTGGGACCAAAAATCTTTTTGGTCGCCGTGGTACAGCCTGTTCCACGCTGACGAGCGCCAACAGCGCGAAACGTGAATGGCTTTTCTTGATTTATCAAGAAATTGGGTTGGCAAAATATCAGGAAACAGGTTGAATCAATGTTTAGTTGATTTCTGTTCCACTATATGACACTCTCTGCATTCTAAATAGCACATGTGCTCCTGGTCAGGATATGCCCTATTTTTAATAAGGTTATATATGGTTTAATACAATATATTGAATAAATATAAATAAATAAGGATAAAAAATGATAAATATATAGATAAAGAGAGAGTTAAAGTGTGAACATGAGATGTCTTCAGATGGGCCTCTTCAAGTGAAGGATTCTTCAAAAAGAAGAAGGCTAAGTCTTGTCTCTTCAGGTTGGAATTTCCTCCAGATTCTGAATGGATCGACTGCTACAACTTGGCTGATTTGACCATCTAGAAATGCTTATGTGAGCCTGGTCAGGATATGCCTTTTTGGTTTTATTATATATATAAAGAATAATGAAGATAAACATAATGCATAGAAAGATATTTTATTTTTTGCCAATAAAATTATAATGTATTCATATATATAAATGTAGTACAGTGGTACCTCGACATACGAGCGCCCCAACATACGAGTTTTTCGAGATACGAGCCGACGAGCAAGTGATTTTTTGCTTTTAGTTACGAGCGAAATTCGAGATACGAGTTCGGTTCGGTAGTAACACGCAGTCGCGCCATCACGATCAGTTAGCAGCGTGCTTCCGCTGTGATAAGTTGTGTTTTGTGTTCGCGTTTTGTGTTGCGTTTACATTCACAGTTTTAGTTCAGTTATTTTTATAACCATCGATAGGAAGAAAGTTTGTAAAAAGTCAAGTGCTAAGAAAAAGATGAGATGAGTATTGAATTAAAACGTGAAATTTCTACAAGTGAGATAAAGGAGATCTTAGGAATGTGGGAGAGAGTTTCACAGTTCGTGGAAAAAAAAACACCCAGAAAAAGTTGCAACAGGTCGTGCATCTGACCTTTTTAATGACACTTGCCTAACTCATTTCCGGAACATTCTGAGAGGGAGGAAGAACCAAACCTCCTTGGACATGTTTTTTTCTAAACGGCCTACAGGTGAAAGCGTGAAAAATGTAGCGAAAAAGGCAAAGACCAGTGATGATATCTAATTTATTCCTTTACATTCTCTTTTTTGTTTTTGTGCAATACATATTTGATATTTATAAATACGTTTTTATTATTTAAAACCACGTAACAAAAATAACTGGGGTGACATTTTGGAGGTTCGAACGGATTAATGGTAGTTCAATTGTTTTGTATGGGGAAATTTGCTTCGAGATACGAGTAATTCAAGATACGAGCAAGGTTGCGGAACGAATTAAACTCGTATGTCGAGGTACCACTGTATATGTATTTATATGTATATATACATATGACGAGGGCCAACAGCGCGAAACGCGTTCTTGGATGGCTTTTCTTGATTTATCAAGAAATTGGGTTGGCCAAATATCAGGGAACAGGCTAAATCAATGTTTAGTTGATTTCTGTTCCAATAGATGGCGCTCTGCCATCTAAAAAACAACATGTGCTTTTGGTAAGGATATGCCTTCTTTATTTATATATATATGTGTGTATGATATGTATATATATGTGTGTGTGTGTACAATATATATATACGGTATATAACAAAATCATAGCGATGCATGTAAAAACACATCGATACTCTAAAATGGATTCGAAAATGAAGTTTAAGAAATATATATTTTATACGCATGCGCGAAGAGTTCGTTTGGAGGGGAAAATCACGATCAGACGACTAATCGATATTTCATTCAATCGATCTTTTGGCGCCAATTATTTTCAACCATTTTTTTTCCAAATTTAAATGATGTGGTCATCAAAATTCGCACGCCCATTTTCATCATTGAATTATTCAATGTATTCTCATTCAATTTATTTTTACGATTACCAAAATTTGATGAGTTTTTTTTTGTTTCCTTCGTGTTAAATTAGGTTTAACACAACTCAATAAATAATTAATCTACTTTATGATGGAAATTAGTAATTATAGATGTTCCGTTTTTACATATAACATATTAAAATCTATGCTACATATATCCTGTTATAAATAAATAGCATGTGTTTGTCTGTGTTGACTTTGCTTAGAATTTTTATGATGAAACTGATTCCAAGAATATTAATCAAGCATTATATTTATTGATTCACAAGGAGGGTCGGTGGAAGGCTGGTCTAAACCGTTGGTTTTCGACCACTACGACCCGGGTTCGATTCCCGCATTGGGCATTTTTTTTCTGATAAAATTTTCTGATAAAAAAAAATGCTCCAATGGCCCCCGATTCTTGCAAAAGTCCAACCCAACCATCGGGGCTCTGACACATTTGTAAGTGTAAAATCGAACTGCTTTTCACATGTGTAGACATGTGGTGCACTTACAGTAAAAGCAGTCGTCAACCTCTACCCACCATGATTATCATGGCCTGTACCACTTGTACTAGGGATAGGCAAAAATTTGATTTACAAGAGAGAGGACAAAATATAAAGAGAGAAACCTATAACATATTAAACAAAGAAACCTTTTTTTTTCTAACGGATAGATCCTATTTACTTGTGATCTTACACACACACTCTGTGAAAACAATTATTTAATTAAAATTAAAATATACAGTAGAACCTCCCTGTAATGTAAACCTAATTGCAGAGCCAAAGTGTCCTTTAGGGAGAGGTGTCTTTTTACCGGAGAGCTACTAAATAGAAAAAATGGTAATTTTGCAAATGAAAACTGTCCTTTGTAGAGAGGTGTCCGCTAAAGGAAGGTTCTACTGTATATACAAGTGTTGTTATTTATGATTTGAACAAGGAATCTGTTGGGAGTTGAAATTCGAAATTTTCAGAACGGTTGTTTAAAGGGATTCTATCTCATCCCATCTTGTGGATTTACAAGCCAAAATTTACCAGATGTTCAATATGTAAATATAATAATTATTTACATATCTCTATATATAAAAGTCAATGTCTGTCTGTTTCGCGATAAACTCAAAAACTACTGAACCAATTGGTACCAAATTTTGCATGTCGCTTTTTATAAACCTGAGGAAAATTTTCGGCTACATTTTGATTAGTATTTTTGGCTATTTCTTTTTTTTTTTTTCATTTGAAGAACTTTTTTTTTACGCGGAGTAATCCGGAATGGAATGAATACCCAAATATGGCCATTTTTTATAAGCATCGGTGGTTCAGTGGTAGAATGCTCGCCTGCCACGCGGGCGGCCCGGGTTCGATTTCCGGCCGATGCATTTTTTTTTTTACATTTTAAAAAACTCATTTATATTATATATAATATAAATATATATTATTATATCAACTATATTAATTAAATCAAATACCTAAGCCCTAATATAATACAATTTTTGCCATCACACACACTTTTTTTCCTGTAGTTTATGTGTTACTTCTGTATTGCTATTCTATGGCACTTCTAATATTTATTATTGATGTACTTTCAGTATGAAGGAAATTGCAATCGGGGGAATTCTCGGGCGAAGCCGGGTCATTCGTCTAGTTTACTATAAAATAACGGGAGGATGGTATACAACTACCAAAAGAGGCAACCATCTTTTTTTTTTAATACATTAAGGAATAATGTTATTGAGTGTTGTGTATATATATTTTAATTATATAATTAAATTGTTCTCTCCCACAGAGTATGTATGTAAGATCACAAGTAAATAGACACTAACTGTAAGAAGATAAGTTTCTCTTTGTTTACTATGTTATATTTTGTTCTCTCTCTTATATATATATATATATATATATATAAGTCTATAAAAAATAATTTTTGATCAATCTTCTTTTAATCAGTATCTTAAAAAAGTCTAAACAAAAAGTCAACATATAGATAAAATAATAATTACCTAATTATTTTCAATTCATTATATATTAATATATATACATATTAATTTTTATTATATTATATATATGTTATATAAAGATATTATTTTATTCAAAATTATATTTCATAGATTCAAATATTCTGATAAGTATACCACCAGATGTCGCGACTACCCTTTATATAACATATTGTTGTTGTTTCTCGTTGGCCGGCTCAAACCTTTTTTTTTTGTACATTATGTAAATAAGTTTATTTTTTTTATTCTTACGCCTTAAACCAGGCAGTACTTTGATTAAATTATGTTTTTTTTTAAATATATATATTCCTTTATCTCAATTAAAGAGAAATTACTGTGATCAAAACTATTTTTATTATTATACTTTCAAGATTTTTGCCACGACTGCATTACCAATATCATGTAGTACTAAAAAGAACCAGAAAATGATTCCATAGCATAAACCTCAAGATATTCAAAATCAAGCAGAAAATCTTTTTATTTCCTAATATATATATATATGAAATTATCTATAATACAGTAGAACTTAAGTAATTCGAACTTCTTCAATTCAAATATTTATCTTGGTCTCTAGAATTTTCTATAAATAGAATTTCCTTTTTTTTTGTCCCTTGGGCTTTAAATTATCCAAGTTCGAGTATATTAATATTTTGCTTGCCAACATTGTTGTATTGTGCTGTAAAAAACAATATCATACGCAATAATAATAATTAATATTTTCATTTAGACGAAATAAAAGAAGAAGAGTTTCTTTTAATAGGAATATATCAAAGCTAGCTTTCGGGCTAAAAAAACCTTCTACAGGCGTGATTACAGCATCAAACTTGGCACTATAATGCAGGTACAATGGCTAAAATGAATATATACATATAACTATTTACATATTTGCGGAATAAAATTATGAAAATAAGGATTTACATAAGTTATGACTATTTTATAATTATTTTTTTGCCCGAAAGCTTGCTTTTATATATTTCTATTAAAAGAAATTCTTCTTCTTTTATTTCGTTTTTTCGTCTAAATATTACCAAGAAGAATATTATAGTTATTAACAATATTTTCATGATATTTTAAAAACAAATATAAAGAGTGGAATATATAAATTACATTATTTAAAACTTCTTCTCAAAATAATCTTTTGGTAAAACTATACTTTCCCTGTATTTTCACTTTATAAAATTTTGTACACAAACAAACTACTTGAATCTCTATTTTAAAAAGAAAACAATAAACCAGATTTGAGGTAAACATAAGAGAATGTTTTAGTAAAAAAAAATTAAAGTTGCAGTAAAGTGGACAAATTTATTTTGTCAACAGACGACACAAAACGACGGTAAAAATTTTATAGCCACATCTAAGACAAACATCTCTATAACTCTTAGGTTTTGTTTGAATTGTTAAAAGTTTTCCTTGAGAAAGTGCAACAAAATTAATTTAAACATTTCCGAATTAAATATTTAGTATATATATAATATAAATGTAGTATATTTATTATAATTGTTGTATCTGTTTATTAATTCTTATAACAAACTTTTGGATAAATAATATATATACATTAGAATATTTGTAAAAATATTTTTAGGAAGGTTTTTTTTTTACTAAATGCAGTCGTTATGATAAAAATTTGCATATACAGTAGAACCTATATAAGAAGAAACTCTCGCTAGAGGACACCTCTCTACAAAGGACAGTTTTCATTTGAAAAATTACCATTTTTACTATTTAACAACTCTCCGGTAAGAGAACACCTCTCTACAATGGACAGTTTTCATTTTTGAAAAATTGCCATTTTTACCTATTTAGTAACTCTCCGGTAAGAGGACACCTCTCTACAATGGACAGTTTTCATTTTTGAAATTACCATTTTTACTAAATAACAACTCTCCGGTAAGAGAACATCTCTCTACAATAGACAGTTTTCATTTTTGAAAATTTGCCATTTTTACCTATTTGGTAACTCTCCGGTAAGAGGACACCTCTCCCTAAAAGACACTTTGACTCAGCAATTAGGTGTCCTTTACAGGGAGGTTCTACTGTATTTACCTATTATCTCAAGTAGTTCATGTTCAACTCTTAAATAAAAATATATAATAATTTATCCCACAGAGTTGATATAGAATTTATTAAGTTATATAATCCTTTATTATTATGTGAATTTTTTATAATAATTTTTGAGAAATAAATAACTTCACTTGAGGCTTGAAGAAGAGAGATAATAAAAACCTCGGGATAAGTAAGAAGACACTGCCCTGTTACTTAGAAAAAAAGTAGGAAGACAGGAATGATGAGGGAAAAAATTATAACACGAGTTTTAACTAAGTAAATTCTAATGAAAAAAAATAAATCCCTCAAACCTAAGCTCACTAATCCTTCACGCCAAGAACTAGACAAAAACGACTGCAGTTGAAATTTTTCTCCAATTTCAACAGGATTCTCCAGTTTCAACAAATTACCCGACAAGGAATTAAAAGATTTACAATTTTAATTTACATTCTTTATGTAAAAAAAATATATTAGATGCGCGCTAAAGTTTGTTAATTCATGTTCACTTACTTGGAAATGACATGACAAGTTTTTTTCTATGTTTTTATATAACCTAAATATCTGCTTATTCATGCATATATGTAAATATACCCTTTATTTAAATATGTTAAATATATGCCTATATTCAACTTCAATTATTCAAATGATGTTGGATACGATGCTTTATTATGTAAAATTCATTTTATTTTTAAGGTTTTTTTAAAAATAAAAACTAAACATATCGCAAAAGATATTGCATTTGTTATTGGTTTTAACAACAAATACCAAACAAGAATTTAAACTGAAGAGCGGAATAAATTTAAACAAAACATTGATTTAATAACTGAGTGTTATAGTCAATTTAAATATTCATGAAAATATTAAAGAAAATATAATGAAAAATCTATAAACAAAATAAAATACATATACTAAAAATGATTAAAAGAGTTCTCTTAATATACAATAGTTTATAATTTCCTCTCTATATTAGAAATATTTTACCGCTAAAATAATTCAGTGAGTATAATTAAAATACAATTTTTGACCAAAGACCTTTAAATAGATAGAAATTGACACACGGTACATTTATCGAAAAGATTTTCCCCAATAGCAAGTGGTCACAAAAATGGACTAGAATTTTTTTTTTATATGACAGCAGACGAGTTTTGTTGACTCTTCTGCTTTTCCCTCCTTTTTTTTTTTGACCTTTTAACCTTTGGCGCTATGGCCATTATTTGTTTTATGACTTAATATATTATTCAATATCTTTTTTTTTTCACTTAGAAACTATCTCTTTTTTTTCTTATCTTGTCGAATTAGATTTTATTAGTTAATATTTTGAAAATAGAGCAATCCATAAATAAATCTTTAATTAAAAAGGCATATATTGGATCAAATGATATTTTGATCCAATATATGCCTTTTTAATTAAATTAGTTAATATGTGTGTGTTTAATAAGAAAAATCTTTTAAAATCTATTTCTAAACAGGAATTTTCAGTAGTCTTAAGAAAATTCAATTCTAAATTTTGTATATTTTCGGAAGCTCATCTTTTTCATCAATATACAGAAGCGTAAAGAGTAAATGGAAAATTATTGTCTACTATTTCTTAAGAGAAATTTAGGCTATTTTTACTATTTTTAACACGTATGTTTTTCTTTTTAAAATAAACAATTTTCTACTGTAGAGAGAGAGAGAGAGATTGAAACTGATTGATTACAATGTACATATAAGATTATATATGGTTAATTACATTGAATTAATATGAATAAATAAATTATATAATGATAAATATAGGAATAAATAGATATAAATAATTGATAAATATATATATATATATAATAATAATAGCGAATGTACCCGGCTTCGCCCGGTTTTTACCCGAGTAAAAGTTTGCCTAACGAATATTTGTTAAAACGATTATAGAAAACATCCAATCTACCTATATATAGTTATTTTGAATAGCCTATATGTTAAACAAAATCTTCAGCTACCTATATGCGAAATTTCATTATGATTGATTCTGTAGATTTTGCTCAACGCGATAACAAACATCGATTTTGGATTTCATTTTTATAGATATAAAGGATATATATACAAGGTCTTTATTGGTGGCCCCCACCGCGGGAAAGAGAGAGAGAGATTGAGATTGAATCTACTTTATTTCAAAGTCCATATAAGATTATATAAGGTTAAATACAGAATAAATATGAATATATAATGATAAATATAGGAAAAAATAGATATAAATAGATAAAAAATAATTGATAAATACAGTCGAACTTGGATAATTCGAACCCCAAGGGACCATAAAAAAATTCGAATTATCCAAAAATTCGAATTAAAGATGTTTTGAATAAAGGCTTAAGGCTTTTAGGGACCAAGATAAATATTCGAATTGAAGAGGTTTTCGAATTAAAGAAGTTCGAATTATCCAAGTTCTACTGTATACATATATAAAATATATACAAGGTCTTCATTGGTGGCGCCCACCCCGGGAAAGACTCCGCCACCGATGGACTGCGAGAGTTCACAGAGTGGGCAGGTCGATGTGTTGGCTGGTGTTACCCAACTCAAGACCAAGATGGTACTTGTAGAGAGAGCGAGAGAAAATTGGTTATTTTAAAAAAAGAAACATAAGCGTTTAAAATAGTTAATAATTCTTATAACAGATGGCGCGCTATATATATATTGCATTATATAGCTATTTAATATATAATACAATTTATTTTTCCTATTTTTCAAATAAAACAAATTTCTTTACTGCGATGAAAAAAACTGGGAGGTTTAGCTTATCAGATGGTGAGCCCTCCCAGCGGTTTCTTCAATCTATTACACCGTACTACAGTAGGGAGTTTTACTTTAAAAACAGAAAACAATTCGTGTGTTAAATTGTTATATTTTCTTATATATAGAAGCGCTCTAATAATTTCTATGTATCACCTATTTCTTGTAATCTTATATTAAGCCTATTTACGCAAGTTTGGTCTTAAATACCCATTTCTTGGTTTCTCAAGAAGTCACTGGGACCAAACATATTTTTCTGCGAACTTATTCTGCGAAAATTATTTTCAATCCCATAAGGACGTATTTGAATAATCAGTGAAGTAAAGATGAAAAATAGATTTGGGATGGCTTAGCTCATCAATGATGAACATTCCAAGCAATTTCGACAATTTAATCCACCAGATTACTACAACTATTGTATTTCTGATTCGGCTTATATTGTCTACATTGGAAAATCTATTAAAGGTGATGGCATTTAAACTATGAGAAGTGGATTCCGTAATAGCAGATATTTCATGAATATTTCCACTATACGCATATCTGTTGGAATATTTAATTTTATAAAAATAAATATATATATATATTCTGAGAGATTGGATATGATGATAACCGTATATAAAAGTTGTTGTTAAAAAGTAACGAACAAGCCTTGATTGAATTTATATAACCACTATTATCTTTTGTACTTTGTGTTTTCTTATTGTAATGTATGTATAATAAATAATACATTTAAAGGAGAAGTTTGTCAATCATCAAAAAACAACACTATCTATTTCGCTTATATTTATATTACCCTATATTGTAAATACGTAAAGTATTTACTTCTATAAATATACAACATCATTGTAAAAGGACATTTGAAAATGATCCCATATATATTTTTTTGAACGAAAATCAAAATTTATTCAAAGGAGAAATAATGATTATTTCCAACCTTAGGGATGAAGTATGAAAGGATGAATTGTGAAGAGTAATGATAACGATAAAATAAAGTGTCCAAGGATGGGAATTTTTTTTCCCGTTATCATTACTCTTCACAATTCATCCTTTCATACTTCATCCCTAAGGATAGAAATAATCGTTATTTCTCCTTGGAATAAATTTTGATTTTCGTTCAAAAGAAACACATGCGGGATAATTTTCAAATGTCGTTTTACAATCACAAGCCGCATTATATTGTATTGTATACAATATTATTTTTGATAGGCATGTGTTAAACATATTCACAATATCTATATATATAAAAATCAATGTTTTGTATGTTTGTTTGTTTGTATGTCCGGTATACAAATTCGCAGTAGTTCACTAATTCAAACCAAATTTCCATGCATAGGTAAAAAAAATACGGGGAAGACGATAGGCTATTTTAAAAATATATATAAATCAATTATTAAAACTATATATTCAAATTATTCTACTTAGCTCACGAACAGCGCCCTCTATCAAAGATTAGATTAAATTATGCTGATACAAACAAATAGATAATGCTAATAACAAACAATTATATAAAAAAAATCTTATCTAAATATATATCACTCGGGTAGATATTCACACGGGTCAATCCCCGGGGCGAAGCCCGGGTCACCTGTCTAGTATTATATATAAACAATATTAACATAATGTATTAGAACGCCATCTGTTATATAAAATTCAAACTATTTTAACACGTATGATTCTTTTTTAAAATAAAATAATTTTCTACTGACCTTACTGCAATGATAAAATAATGAGAGGGTTTAGCTTATCAGTGTTGAACTCTCCCAGCGGTTTCGCCAGTTTAATCTACCATACCGCTGTATAATCTGTCCTTAAAGCTTATTTCCATAGTTTATTTAAAATACTCTTTCAAAGAGTCTAGCTTCAATATGAGTATAAAAGAAAATCGAAAATTTCAATATTACAGCGGTATGGTAGATTAAACTGGCGAAACCGCTATAAGAGGGTCAATGGTGAATCCTCCCAGCGGGTTTCACCAGTTTAATCTACCATTCAACTCTGATTAATATACCATTTCAGTAAGGGCAGTAGAAAACTGTTTTATTATGAAAATAATCAAAAATAGTTTAAAATTCTTATTTATAAACAATTTTGTTCAAATGAATGCATTAGCGCGCCATTTGTAATGAGAAATTCTAACTATTTTGACGCATATGATTTTGAAAAAAATCAATTTTCTACTGCCCTTACTGCAATGATAAAATAATGGCAGGGCCTGGCTCATCAGTGAGGAACACTCCCAGTAATGGTACTGATGAGCTAGACCCGGTTTCGCCAGTTTAATCTACCATACCGCTGTAATATTGCATTTTCGGTTTTTCCTTTATACTCATATTGAAGCTAGACTCTTGGAAAGAGTATTTTTATATAAACTATGGTAATAAGCTTTGAGGAGAGATTACAGAGGTATGGTAGATTAAACTGGCGAAACCGCTGGGAGGGTTCACTACTGATGAGCCAGACCCTCTTATTGATTTATCATTACAGTAAGGGTAGTATAAAATTGATTTATTAATAAAATAAAGAATCATACGCCTCAAAAATAGTTTAAATATTAAGAAAAAGGCATCTCCTTATCGTGCAACTGAAAGTTGCTGATGGCTTACGCCATCTATCGGAATAAATATCAACTATTCTCGTTGATTTTTAATTATTCCAGAATTGGCCAAATAATCAACGAGAATAGTTGATATTTATTCCGATAGATGGCGCAAGCCATCAGCAACTTTCAGTTGCACGATAAGGAGAAGCCTTTTTCTTAATTTATGCACCTTATCCCAGTACAATATCACATTTGTACTATTTTTTCACAGTTAAAATATTGTGTATAATTATTCTTTCTCAACACTTATATTGTCACATAGAAAATTAGGGAAGAGATATGCAATAAGATTAGGATATGACCAGGAACAACTCTGTTTTGACACCCATTGTAAATTTAGATTGAAAAGAGGAAATGAGGGAAATGTTTTAATGACAACACTTTCTTGTTAGAAGGAGCCATGAAAGTAATTAATTAACTAAAATTATCTCTAAAAGAGCTATTTATATAGAAAAGTATCTCCCCTATTGTACACTGGTCCGCAAAATTAAAGGAACAACATATTTTTTTGGATTTATTTCAAATTTTATTGAACATTTATCAATGAAATTTTATACACAAATTTATTATTCCATTATTGATTAGAATACCCGACATCAAAGAATTCTAACACGTATTTTATGCAAATTAGCCGGTCAAACAATGATCTTCTTGTAGTCAGTGCATAAATATCTTGGATATTGTTGTTAATATGGGGTGTGATCGCCTTTAACTGATAGACAGGATCTACATCGGTGACCCATACTAAGAATTAGGGAGTTTATCAGCTCCTGTGGAATCAACGCCCACTCTTGTGTTAAGGCTGTTTCTAGCTCATGAGTGTTTCTAGGAGGGGG
The DNA here is from genome assembly GCA_030710605.1 of Cordylochernes scorpioides. Lineage (NCBI taxonomy): Eukaryota > Metazoa > Arthropoda > Arachnida > Pseudoscorpiones > Chernetidae > Cordylochernes > Cordylochernes scorpioides. The sequence continues at coordinate 14,686,351 of CP092882.1, read as the reverse complement.
TTGGAGGGATGAGATCCTTCGTCCTAGATTGTTCTATACATGCTCAATGGGATTTAGGTATGGGGATCGAGCTGGCCAATTCATCCGAGCAATTGCATGGTTTTGGAGAAAAGTTTCGACCACATCAGCCCTATGTGGACGGGCATTATCATCCATTAGAAGAAATTTTTCTCCCATTTCAACTGATACAATACGCAGAAGGCTTCACATGAAGGGCCTCTATGCTCGACGACCCATAATTTGTGTGCCGTTGACACCTTACCTCAAAAGAGAGCAAGGGAACTTTGGCGCAGACAACATGTCGCCTGGAATCCAGATGAATGGAGACGTGTAATGTTCACTGATGAGTCCAGATTATCTCTAAATAGCTATTATCGTCGTGTCTTTGTCTGGAGAGAGGTAGGAACCAGAAATAATCCCCGAAATATGGTTGAAAGGGATCCCTACAGAAGCCAATGTTTTATGGTCTGGGCTGGAATCTTCTTGGGCGGTCGCACAGCACTCCATATTTTTCGGCAAGGAACCCTGACTGGACAGAGGTATCGGGACGAGTTCTTGGCAGCATATGTGATGCCTCAAGCATTGGAAATGGGAGAAAACTTTCTTCTAATGGATGATAATGCCCGTCCACATAGGGCTGGTGTGGTCGACACTTTTCTCCAAAACCATGCAATTGCTCGGATGAATTGCCAGCTCGATCCCCAGACCTAAATCCCATTGAGCATGTATGGGACAACCTAGGACGGCGGATCTCATCCCTCCAACCCCCTCCTAGAAACACTCATGAGCTAAAAACAGCCTTAACACAAGAGTGGGCGTTGATTCCACAGGAGCTGATAAACTCCTTAATTCTTAGTATGGGTCACCGATGTAGAGCCTGTCTATCAGTTAAAGGCGATCACACCCCATATTAACAACAATATCCAAGATATTTATGCACTGACTGCAAGAAGATCATTGCTTGACCAGCTAATTTGCATAAAATACGTGTTAGAAATCTTTGATTTCGGGTATTCTAACCAATAATGGAATAATAAATTTGTGTATAAAATTTCATTGATAAATGTTCAAAAAAATTGAGATAAATGAAAAAAAATATGTTGTTCCTTTAATTTTGTGGACCAGTGTAGATAAGAGTGGCTCAGATGATGGTTAGCTCCAGAAAACCAAAACAGAGAAAATTTATCGTAAAGATAGAGGCCGGCATTCATAATCTTTTTAATATAGACACTTCGGTCAGTAAAGGTATTTATTTTCTCAACGTTTCAAACGAAGATAAAATATTTTTTTGAAACGTTGGGAAAATAAAAAAAAACCTTTACTGGCCGACGTGTCTATATTTTGAAGAAAGAGAAAATTATGTTTCCTAATATATTTATAATAATATTGCCACGTGGAAAATTAGGAAAGACAAACTTCAGGATGAGACAACAATTTATTTAAGACAAGAACAAACTATGAATGATAAACAAAAGATAAGGAATGAGGGAAGTTTACAGAGTAGTAAAATATAAACATAAAAAATGATACTCTGTTAATACAAGTGTAAAATAATTAATGTTCTCGCTACAATATTGTTGCACCAAATTACAGCTTTGCAGAGTCATCGACCTTGGTTTCCTCCTTCTTGGTGTTATACACGTTTCCCGAGCGGGTTTCCATACTTAAATTAAATAAAGAAAAGTAAATTACCTTTTAAAGTTATTGTGTTTATTTATTCTTCCTCGTAGGTCGTGATCCTGAGTTTTCCTCTATGTCCTTTCTCTCTTTAATAACCAATCAAGATATATGTACAATAACAATATTACAAATTGAATGAAACTATAAAAAGGAATGATACCCTGGTAAATAATCTGTTTTAAATAAATATTGAACATCGTAGAATATTTCATCAAAATCGATGCAACAATGTGCAGTTGCTATGTATACTATATTAAAAAGGGGATGTTTGACCAAGAAAAAAAAAAACGAAAATCGTAATAAGGATATTGTGCACTTTCTGTGGATCAGGAATAACAATGGAGATGTTGCACTACTTATTTAATTGTGCTGCTCTGTCTGAGGAAAGACGAAAACTAAATGATAAAACGGGACAACTTTGTCCTTCATTTCCGGCACTAATTAATGAAATATCAAAGAATAGGTATATAGCGGTGGCGATATTTGGATTCCACAGGATTATATCCCGGAAAAAGGCCACACAGTGTTCTCCCCATCCCTTGTGAACTGGCGAATCCTGTATAGAGCGAGAGGCCCTAAAGGCTTTGTTGTTGTTGTAATAAGGATATTATGTATTCCAAAAAAAAAATTACAGAATTCAGAAATATTGAAAAATGAACTTAACTGGTTTCAGAGTGGTTCATGCATTTATATATTTGCGGGACAAGAATGGAGCCTGGGCTACATCACCATTTACTCTCATGTATGGGGCTGAAAGACGAATGAGAAGTGCTCCTCAGTGAAATAGGCTTTGAGGGACTCTCTTTGGAGCTCCTGTTGAATGAGGTGGTGAGAAACAGAGCTGGAGCGTTTGCGTTGTTCAAATTTTGGAAGACGGCTGAAGAGAAATGGAAGCTATATACATAATCTAATTTATGTAAATAATTATATGTAAATAATCTTTGTCAGGATTAGAATGACGAATCCTGTATGGCACTTTGATTCCAGTAAAAGGCTTGTTGTTGCTGTTGTATATAGTCACAGTGTAGAAAATACTATACTATACCTACTACATATAGGTTTCACTCTGTATTCTTAGTTCTCTTCTCTTCAATTACTCTGTAAACTGGCGAATCCTTTATAGGACGAGAGGTCCTCAATAGAGGCTTTTTGTTGTAAAAACAAAATATATATATATATATATTGTCAATATAAGTCATATCCTGAACACTCATATTATCATTTTAGATTGCAGAGTGCCGCCATCTAGTGAAATAAAAATAAAATAAACGTTGATATAAGTTTATTCCATGATATTTAGCCAATCCATACGTGGTTGGCCTTTTCTTGATTTATCAAGAAAGTGGGTTGGCCAAATATTATGAAATAAACCATAAATCAAACGTTTAGTTGATTTTTATTCCACTAGATGGCACTTTGCCATCTATAAAAGTTTATGTGAGTGGTCAGGGCAAGGATAAAAGCCAGACGATAAAAGCCAGACCTCTTGAGCTCTGGGTCTTGATCTCCGGTCTCGATCCCTGAAATGATCTCTTGACTATTTTTGAAGCCTGCGGCGCCGTAGTTGTGCTTGGCGCTGCCTTGGTTCCCTCAAATCGGCGTGCACTAGCCCTCCTCTCCCCCGGGGTGCCCACGGCCTCGCCGTCGCCTCTCCAGCCCTCTCCTTGGCCCTCCTCTGCGGCGGGTTGCTCGGAGACACCTAACTATGAGTTATGCCTTAAAATGCTTACCGAAGCATGTAGAAGGCACAATAATAGTATGAGTGGTCTGGATATTGTTTTTTAATTCTTAATATCTCTATAGTTTTTAACACATCCCCGTTTGTCTGCTGGACTGACACTCGAATACACATAAGTACTGTATTCAGATAATAAAAAGTCATATATTGGATTGAATAAAATATTTATTTGCCAATATATCGGTTGGCTAAACGCCAACCTTTATCAAGGCATTACATATTTATACATACCTCATGAAATTTAACTTATTTTAGTGGTAAATGTTAATATTTTCATACACAAATTTCCCCCATTCCCCCCCCCCCCTTTCCTTTGTATTAAAAAATAATTTTAACTGTAATATACCAGGTCTATTAGTATGAAACGCGAAAATTTTCAATGAATTCAAAAGTTCACCCTTTCCATACAACAAAAGATATTTTATTCAAAATAACTGCCCTGATTAGCTATACACTTGGACCACCTCTCAGGCAATTTTCGAATTCCTTGTCTGAAAAATTCTATTCCTTTTGAGTCGAACGAGTCAACAAGCCATTTTCGGAATATGTCTAAGTTAGAAAATTCCTGGTTTTTTAGGGCGTGTCCTAAAGATGTGAAAAGGTGGTAGTCCGACGACGCTAAGTCTGGTGATTACGGCGGGTGGGGTAAGAGTTCCCAGCCCAAGTCTTTTATGGTGTTTTTGACCACTGTAGCGTTGTGGGCTGGAGCGTTGTCATGCTGCAGTATCAGCTTGTTGTGCTTTTCACGCAATTTCGGTCTTATTTCATTCAATGCCTCTCTCAAACTGTGCATTTATTGTTCGTAGCGACTAGTATTGACCGTTTCGCCAGGTTTCAGGAGCTTGAAATATACTACGCCGGTCTGGTCCCACCATACGCAAAGCATTGCCTTTTTTCCTAAGCGATTGGGCCTAGGCTTCCGTTTTGGAAATTGGCCGAGCAGGCCCCACGACTTTTGGCGCATAGTATTGCTGAAGTGGATCGATTTCTCATCAGAAGTTACGATTCGGTGCAAAAATGACTTCTTTTCATGCCTGGCGAGCAGCCCTTCGCAAGTTACCAGACGCCGTTCTTGCTGCCTTTCGCTCAACTCGTGGGGGACCTATCTGGAAAGCTTTTGGGTTATTCTGAGGCTGTTTAAAGGTAGGGAAACAGAACCTTGAGACTGCAGTTCAGCGTCCTCGAATTTTTTGTGCGGTTTTCCACGTGGTTCATTTTCAAGTTCGAAATCGCCACTTTGGAATTTTTTTAAACCACCTGTAACACTGTGTTTGCTCAGAGCGTGGTCGCCGTGAACTTCCTCGAGCATTCGGTGGGCTTCAGTGGCACTTTTCTTCCAGTTGAAGGCGAACTACAAAACTTCCCGCAAATGGGCACTTTTTGGCTCGGAAATCACCATTTTCCACGGGCTCCAGAAATTTTCCACGATTTGAATTTTTCTAAAACTCCACACATGCTGATGCCACGTGAGTCAAAAAACAAAATGCCTTCAACAGCGCCACCGTCGGCTCAAATAAAGTTGCACAGCGCCCTCTGGCAGCCATTTTCGCGTTTCATACTAATAGACCTGGTAATGACGTTATGTGGCGTTAAGTTTGTTTATTCAAAAGGTAAGGTCTTAACAAAGGTTGGCGTTCAGCCAACCGAAATATTCAATTCCTGATTTAACAGTAAAAGAACAACATTCATAGTAGAATGAAAAAAGCCACTGATCTACAAATACCCTCCAAGATCTTGCGAATCCAATTATGTACAAAGTATTGAGTATTATGGAATATAGTAAATGGACTAATTACTTATCTGATGGTCATACTGTTTGGGTTTATTAAAATATAAGATATAAGTGCACCTATATATACAATACTACCTGTATACATATTGCCTATACGTATTATGAATCGAATTACCTGATACTACAATAAATTCACTCTATAAACTAGACTATTCACCTCAAATCGTCTTATTAAACCATCAAAATACGTAAAAGTGTGGACGATTTTAATATATACACATAATAATATCCTTATTAATAATATTGAAAAGATAATTTGAATAAATATATATAAAAAAAAACCTGAAAATTCTACAATCCCTAGATGTTTAATTCACTAAAAATCACTTCGCTTTTAAAATTATCATCTGCCCTCGAGCGATTTCCCGCCATTTTGAAACATTTCCCGCCAAAAATTAAAATAAAAGTAAAGATCGATATAAAATCCAGAAAGTTCTCTAATCGTCTTCTTTTAAAATTAATATTCCAACTTAATATATAAAATAAGAAAAGATTAAAATATTTTTTAAAAATATATTATATTTAATATCTTACAATTGTGTGTGCAACGAACAAAGGTATTTTTAATTTCTTTTCACAAGATTTTAATAAGATCTCATTGGGTAAGGAAAACATTTTCTGGAATAATTTAACCAAGAAATATATTAATGAAATATTATTTCAACTCGTTTCTTAAGAAAAAAGAATTGTTTAAATTATTCCTTTATTTAATGTACCTTCTTACGACAACAAATGAGAATTAAATTCTAAGAAAATATAGTTTTATTATTAAATAAATATTAACACACGTAACATACACATAACTGTTTTAACAATTTAATAAAAAGTATTTTAAATTAATATTTCATATTTAATATATATTGTGTAGACCTTTCATTTTTCTAAAAATATAAAGAAAGTTTATTATTAAATATAAAATAGCTTATATAAAAATCATAATAATACATTACCTTATTTAAAGACTATTTAACCCATCATATATAGGATTTGCATTTAAAAAAACCCAACATTTTACACTTTGATGACAACAGTTGTCGTTAAAAAGGTTATGTCCATAGTTTGCTTGAATATTATTTCCAAGATTCCACCCTTCAATGTAGCATATATAAGCAGAATCGTCCAATACAGTATTAGAGTTCTAAGAAGCGGTCTGATAGATTAAATTGGTGAAACCGCTGGGAGAGTTCACCACTGATGAGCCAAGACTTCCCAATATATTTTTTCATCGCAGTAAGGACAGTAGAAGTTTGTTTTATGTGTAAAAGACTATCCCTTATTTCTAAATAGGAAACGTTCCAGTCTTAAAATTGAAAAACTTATATATAAAATCAAAAATAATTTTTCTAGAATAATAAAAGTTAAAAAAAAAGAATAAAATACATATTAAACAGTTTACTTCAAAGAGAAAAATTAAAACACTATCAAAACAAACCATCTGTTACATTATATATAATAAAAAAGAATCAATTAAAATGTTTCCAGCTAATTATCTATAAAAAGGAGTTAACAATTATGGAAGCAGACGATAAATTTTTATAATTTAATTAAGCTAGAAGCCATATTTTGTCGTTGAGATATCAGAAGTTTATTGTATCATAACAAAAGCTATAAATGTCACATTTTATAATGCCTCTCCATAACAATACTTTTTTTTTAACCTTTTATATATAAAGCATTAATATCTCTTTCTGAAAATCCATTATTAAAATCAATATTTATTCTTAATACTTTATATTAATAATTAATAGATTTCAAAACTATATCAACTATGTATTTGGATTCCTCTCTCTCTTCTCTTTTTTTATTTAAGATAAAATAAATTATTTTCTTTTGCCCTTACCGTGATAAAAATATTTTGGGAGGCCCCTTCCCAATATTTTTATCACCCTAGTAAGGAGCTGTAGTGAATTGTTTTATTTTTTATTTTTTTTTAAAGTGATAGGGGGGGGGAGTGAAACAGTCGTGCTTTATATATATGTTACTAGACGGGTGACCCGGGCTTCGCCCCGGGATTGACCCGTGTGCATATCTACCCGAGTGATATATATTTAGATAAGATTTTTTTTTATAATTGTTTGTTATTAGCATTATCTATTTGTTTGCATCAGCTTAATTTAATCTAATCTTTGATAGAGGGCGCTGTTCGTGAGCTAAGTAAAATAATTTGAATATATAGTTTTAATAATTGATTTATATATTTTTTAAAATAGCCTATCGTCTTCCCCGTATTTCTTTACCTATGTATGGAAATATTGGTTTGAATTAGTGAACTACTGCGGATTTGTATACCGGACATACAAACAAACAAACATACAAACAAACAAACATACAAACATTGATTTTTATATATATAGATATAAAAAAAGAGATTTCTGTTGATTTTGATTATCTTGAGGATTATGCTATGGTAATGCAGTCGTGGTTAAAATCTTGAAAGTATAATTATAAAAATAGTGAACATTATTAATAGCTTTAATTGAGCTTATGGAATATAGAAAACATAATTTGAGAAAGGTATGCCTGATTTAAGGCGTAAGAATAAAAAAAAAAAAAAAAACTTATTTACATAATATACAAAAGGTTTGAGCCGGCCATCGGGAAACAACAACAATGAGTTTTTATAGAGGAAGCGTGACCTCTGACGGTCGATTTAACAGAGTATTTGAATCTATGAAATATAATTTCAAATAAAATAATATATCAATATAACAAATATATATATAAAGAAAAATTGTTAATTAAATAATAAAGGTATTTTTTGAAAATGGTTCAAATAATTTGAAAAAATAAATTTAGGCATATATAATGTATATCTGGTTCGTTACCTCAGTTGTTTTTTGGACAAGCTCATGACGTGTCAAAGCCGATTTAAATGTTTGGTTCCGTTGTTAAATCTTGCTGTTAAACAATTTATAGATATTGATATTGTTAAGAAGCTCCATCCAGATGGGGCACCTGTCAATCATCCCTGGACCTCGGGGGGGGGGGGGGGGGGGGGGGGGGGATCACAGGTGTGAGGGGTTCTCGGAAGCTGATCTGTAAATAAGGAAAACGGGACGGTGGCTGACGCCGTTCATTAGGATGATCTTTAACTTGGGGTAAGTTGTACTCTCTCTCCCTATAAATACCCTTTATAATAAACCTATGTAGCGAAGTATTTTTATTATTTTATTATAAAGGGTATTTATATAGGGAGAGAGAGAGAGAGTACAACTTACCCCAAGTTAAAGATAATCCTAATGCGCGGCCTCAGCCACCGTCCCATTTTCCTTATTTACAGATCAGCTTCCGAGAACCCCTCACACCTGTGGTCCCCCCGGGGTCCAAGGATGATTGACAGGTGTCCCATCTGGATGGAGCTTCGTGACAATATATTCATAATTTTAACATAAAATAATAATATAAACTTATAGTTCTATATTTTTTTCTACATTATATATACGCAAATTTGGCCTTAAATACCCATTTCTTGATTTCTCAGGAAGCCTCTGGGACCAAATTTTTGTCATAGAGGTACAGTCTACCCCACGCTGACAAAGGCCAACAGCCCGAAACGCCTTCGTTATTGACCTTTCTTGATTTATCAAGAAATTGGGTTGGCAAATATCTCGGAACAAGTTAAATAAAGGTTTAGTTTAGTTTTGTTCCACTAGATGGCGCTCTGCCATCTAGAAATGCTCATGTGAGCCTGGTCAGGATATGCCTTTTTATTTTTAATATATATATATTCTTTGGTCGCAGTGGTACAGCCTACTCCACGCTGACGAGCGCCAAAAGCGCGAAACGCGTTCGTGGATGGCTTTTTTTGATTTATCAAGAAATTGGGTTGGCCAAATATCAGGGAACAGGCTAAATCAATGTTTAGTTGATTTCTGTTCCACCAGATGGCGCTCTGCCTTCTGTAAAGCACATGTGCTCCTGGTCAGGATATGCCATTTTTAATATATATATATATATTTAATATTATAAAGAATATTGTCTAATAAATAATTATGTACCATGTTGGATATAATGTATTCTGTATGGATTCAAATAAAGATGGCAGTCAAAGGAAGAGGAGATGGAAGAAGTAGAAGAGAAAAGAACGACAGATCCAAGTCGTGTATCTAGGTCACTTAGAACAAAGAGGCCCTCATATTCCAGAGTTGAATGTCCTGAGAGATTGGGATGTTAGGCAAAGCTTCTTCCCGACCAAATTTACCATCATGGCCGACAGAGACAGGGACCAATCAAAGGTCAAGCAGGGTCCCACATGACCCAAGCCGGGGGGCGGGGCAACCAGAGTTCGGTCGGTAACGTGTGTGTCAAGACGTGTGTGTGCATCTTCTAAAAGTAGTGCCTCGAGGTCCAAGATGTGAGTCATCTCAATCCAATTTAATCGCGAAAATCCTTCCATCTCCTCTCCCGAGCCGCCAATGATTAATATTCCGAGGTGTTTTGTGATTCATTAATCGATATAGTGTGCCGATTGTTTCATCCACCGCCATTGATAACGACTGCCCAAACATACAAAATCCCATCCACTCCCGAGGATTCTCAGGACAAAGCACTTTATCACAGTGAAGTCGACAAGCATTTTTTTTATATTATAGAGAGTCGATAAGATTCTCAGGATCCTTTTCCCATATATCACAGAGAGTCGACAGGATGGACGAGAAAAACGAAACGCAAGACGCGGAGGAATACACCGCAGAGGGAGAAAACAACCCCGCCGTAAGTACTCCCAAAATAGAACCACCCCCTCCGTCGGCAGAGTTGCCGGCCGTCTTGGCACGCCTCGCGGCGTGTTTATCTGCCCTTCAGACCACCAGCGACCGCGTGACCCATCGGACGGAGATAGAAGTCCAGAGCTTCGACGGGACCTACCCAGCCGCACAGTTCTTTCGGACATATGACCAGAAAACAGACTGGGATGGTCTCACCAACACGGAAAAAGTGCTCCGCCTACCCCGTTACCTGAACAACAAACCGCTAGAACACTTCAGGAGGCTTCGGATGGAGACCCAACATTACATCCAGGTGAGACAGACCTTCCTGGATCTCTATCCGGAGACCAATGAGGCCACGTATGCCCAATACTTCTCCATGAAGCTGGCCGGACAGCCCAACCTGGAAGAATACTATCGGAATAAGACCGCGCTGGGTCTACAACTGGGCCTCCCACAAGAGGTCATCTTGGAGACGCTCACCGAGGGGCTGCCACCCTCCGACCAGCGCCTCGTCCGCATTGTGCCGCCAGAGAACCTAGGTGCATGGTTCCGGCTGGTGCAGCGGATCCGCGGCAGCGGCGCACCATCTCCAAGGCACCCAGACGAGCACGCACCACCCCTACTGGGCCCCTACGCACCGGTGCGACCTAGTCCAAGAACAGTGCCAACCAGGTCGACCCCGCCAACAGACTGCCGTTTTTGTGGTGGACTACACTGGCACTCTGAGTGTCGTCTCAGACAAGCCCCGCAGTTGCCCCGTGCCTCCGGAGACGCACGAGCAGCGCGCTCCGCGCAACTAGCGGAACAACGGCCGCGAGCCCAGCCCCATCACCAAGCGTCACGCGCACAAGCCACTGGGATAACCAAGGGAGCCCCAGACCAGCAGCCAACAGGTAGGCCTACTGACCAGGCCTTTCGTCAACCTGACAATTAGTCTGCCAATCTCCCATGGACTGTCCCTACCATTCCTGATAGACACGGGTGCGTCCGTTAACCTAGTGTCATGTGCCATATATAAAAATTTAAAGAATAATTTCCCTGACCTAAATTTAATAACTAAAAAAATAGTAAATTTACAGACAATAGATGGCCACGTGCCAACAATAGGCCAGATTACCTTCCCCCTGTCCATTCATGCCATAACCCAAAACGAAGTATTCCACGTGGTGGACGCCCCTCTACCATTTGGAATACTTGGTATTAATACCCTCCGTAAATTCAAATTAAAAATCGATTTTGCACATGGCACTATGTACCAACTCGACGCACCTTTGTCGCCCCTGACCTACCACTTTGCTGTGTTGCCCGAAAGGTGCACATATTGGGAATGCCAGGCGGACCTATGCAAGGCCCACACTATTTTTCAGCCTTCCGCCAACAATACCCAATATGCGCATTTTTCGGACAACACGTCCACAACCCAGGGACTCACCCAACCACCGCACCATGTCCAATCAAAGAACTTTTTTAGAGCCAACTGCTCTTATTATAGGGTCAAGGTACCAGAACAACCACCCAATGCCAACCTCTCACACCCCACCAAGGTCCAAACGGACCACCTTCACCATACCCCCAAACATCCCCATTCCACACACCATTCCATGTACCACACACACCACCCATTATCACCAGAACACCTCCCAGGGATCCCCATAGACAATCAACCGCAGCCACCGTATCCACCTCAATTCCCGGCGCTATTGCGCCAATACCAACACGTGTTCTCCCGGAACAAATTCGCGGTCCCATGCCTAAAGGTTCCCCCAGTAAGAATCGCCACCAACTCCGACAAAGTCGTCACCATCCGCCCATATAGGGTACCGATATGCGACCAACGGGAAATACGCAGTCAGATCCGACAGATGTTGGATAATGACATCATTGAGCCGTCCTACTCCCCTTTCTCTAGCCCGGTCACCCTAGTGACCAAGCGAGACAAGACCAAAAGGTTTTGTATCGACTATAGGAAGGTGAACGAGGTCATAAGCTCCGATGTCCATCCACTCCCGAGGATCGAAGATATACTGGACCGTCTCGCGCGGGCCAAGTATTTCTCGACTGCCGACGTCTCCTCCGCATATTGGCAAGTGCCGATACACCCTGATTCTCGACCACTGTTGGCCTTCGCCACGATAGACGGGTTATATCAGCCCACCCGATTGCCTTTCGGACTTAAGACCAGTCCACAGATCTATGAAAGGGCAATCAATCAGGTCCTGCAGGGGCACGGACTTGATTGTGTGGCGCACTATTTTGACGACTTTGTCATATATTCGGAGACACTGGAGGAACACCAAGAACACCTGCGCAGGTTTTTCGCGTTCTGCGACGCGGAGAACTTGCAACTCAACCTCACCAAATGCGAGTTTTTTAGGCAGACCATCGAATTTCTGGGGTACACAATCACCGCTGGTACCACCACCCCACTTATCCGCAATACCGACGTAATCCACGCTATCCCACCCCCGAACAATCGCAAAACGCTGCAATCCTTCTTAGGCGCCGTGAACGTCTATAATAAGTTCATCCCGGACTATGCCCGTTTGCGGACCCCACTCAACAACCTTCTCAAGAAGGATGTGACGTGGGACTGGGATGACAAATGCCAAAAGGCGTTCACCAGCCTGAAGGAAAGCCTCACGCAACACCCCGTATTGCACCTCTACAAGGATGAACTACCATGCCAGGTATATTGCGATGCATCAACACTTGGCATTGCAGGCGTCCTCAAACAAGTCCACTCCGCTGGGAAGGCCTACCCAGTCCAATATTTCAGCCGCGCTCTGCGTGTACACGAGCGGAACTACACCATCTCCGAACTAGAATGCCTCGCCATTGTCGAGAGCGTGGAGAAGTTCCGTGTGTATCTAATGGGCAGAAAATTCACCATATTTTCTGACCATCACGCACTGCAGTGGCTGAAGACGATCAAAAACCCGTCAGGCAGATTATTCCGATGGAGTTTGAGGTTATCGTGTTACGAATACGAAGTCCGCTACATAAAAGGATCACTACAACATGAAGCGGACCTCCTATCCCGTAACCCGTTTTGTGGATTCTTAGACGCCACCATCATTAAGAACCACCAACTCACTCCTTCGGGAGAATCTAAACTGACCATTGATCGAAACGGACTGCAAACCCTAAAGCGTAGAGGTGTAACCAAAATTGTCGTCCCTGACGCCCTCGTTCCCGACCTACTAACAAAGGTGCACAGTCGGTACAACCACCCGGGCATATCCCAGATGACCAGGCTCATCTCTCCCCAGTATTACTGGAAGGGGATGTCAGAAGACATCTCCAAAACCACCAAAGCCTGCGCCATCTGTCAGTCAACAAAACCCCCTCGAGGTCCCACGTTTGGGGAACTAGGACAACTTCCTGTGGCCACTCAGCCTTTTGATCTGGTCGCCCTCGACACCATAGCTGGACTTGCCAAATATGGTAACGCCAAAGCTTACCTCCACGTTGTGGTGGATCACTTTTCGCGCTACACGTGGACCTTCCCCTCAAAATCTACCAGCCTCACCACCTATCAACAGGTGATAAAGCGAGTGTTGCAGGACGGCTCTCCGAAACGCCTACTCACGGATAGAGCGCCTGCGTTCACCTCACCAAAGTTCAGGAAGTTCCTGATTAACAGGAACATCCATCCCCTGCTCACCACCAGTAACAACCCCCAAGCTAATGGTCTATGCGAGCGCCTGAACGCTACCTTAACAGGCAAACTAAGGTTACTCCATTTGGAAAACCCCAAAGCCGCATGGACTAAGCTGGCGAAGCGCGTTACTGTGGTGTATAACAACACGCCCCACTCAGTTACCGGGTTCCCACCTGGCTACCTGATGTTCGGCGTTCTACCTCCCGAGCTCACTGAGCATGTAAACCCCTACCCCGTTTTAACCACAGCCCGACGGATAGCCCATGAACGTACCCAGGCCAAGCACCTCAAGGACAAACATGCCTACGACCAACAACATAAGACACCCCATTTTGAACCCGGAGATCTCGTGTTGGTAAAAGTTTACCATCACCCCAATACAGGCAAACTGGCTCCGTATTTCACGGGTCCCTACGAGATCTTAGAGATCATCTCTCCCATCGTGGTGAGAATAAACCGACCCAACCAACCTCTAAATCGGAATACCGACACAGTCCATGTAAATAAATTACAGTACTATAACGAAAATATTCGTTATATCGCACCTCCCACTCTGATACCACACCCTGCTAAACCCCAATCTAGGACACTACCACCACTGTTCGAGCACCTCACCCCAGACCTCTTTACAGTTGAGCGCTTTGCTCCTACAATAGGCAATTGTACCACTACCACCCCTGTTGACCCACAATGTAACATTATCGCCCAACGCGATATTCCCCAACCTGCAATATCCCGTCCAACCCATATAACCAAAGTTAAAACCCCAATCCCTACAGTTAGGGCTGATCCCAAACCAATTCCCTTACAGGCAAGGTTTTTTCGTAACGTGAAAACCTTCCCCTTGTTCCACCTCCTATACCTCATCAACCTTTTCATCCTACCCACTGTACTATTACCCATGGCCACCCTACTGTATGTCAGTGTCTATACACTGCAGCCCAACCGTCTCTTCCAACTACAGGAAGCCCTATTCGAAATAACCATCGCCGTAGTGGAACTAATCCATCGAACCATAGGAATAATTCTCCCGGAGTTATGGACCATCCTTGTCCACAGTCATGCCTTGGTCGCTCTAATAGGTGAAATCATAGGAGAGATTTTCCAAACCCTCTTTAGAGCGCGCCAAGTCGAATAGCAATCTCCCCACCTTTACAAACACTCGTCGATCACCCCGCTGTCAGCTGGCGTCCACTTTACAGAAACCTTCCGCCGCGCCGACGTCACGTCCTTTCCGATCACGTGACCGACGTCACATCCTCCCTGCGGAATGTAAACAAACCCGCCGTCACTTTTCGCGTGTCACCACAGTTAAAGTTACTTTCTGGAACATACACTCACACACACTCGCATACATTCACGCACCTATATAGTTTTGGCAACCTTATGACCTACGACCCTATAATAAACAAAGATTGGACATTGTTATGTAAAAAAATATTCTTCTTTTGTGTATATTTTTGTTAACCAATTTTAAAGGACTTGTACACAACCAGCACTTTTATTTTTTTATTTTTATTTTTTTTATTCCCACCATCCATGTCTATCACCCTTTCAATTTCTTAATCACCTCAAGTTTATTTTTTCCTTTTATTGTTTAAACCTTGTTTTGTCCTAACTGAATGAACAACTGACCTGACGCAATACTTCTCATGTATCAGCCTTCAGTTATCATACAGGAGCTTTGATTTCTTTTTTTATGTTTTGTTTATATTTTTTCACCGCCCCAAAGGCTAATCAGATTTCTTTTTCTTTTTTTTTTTTTCCCTCCATCACCAAATTTTATTGTCTATAGTTTTCTTTTTATCTCTGTTAATGTCTTATATGTTTTGTTTGGATTGCACCTCATAGAGTTTCCCTTGCTGTGGGTTTCCACACAGCAAGATTGAACACCTATGCAGGCAAGATTTTTTTTTTCCTCCAAAAAATTATCATATTTTTTCCTAGTTTAGCAAGCACCCCTATCTACTCAAATTTCTTTTTTTTACTTATTTCCATCATTTACTTTCTCCCCAATTGTATCTAACCACTCACTATTTTAAAAAAAATTTATTTTTTTTTCTTTCCCAAAAAATTATTTTTCCTTTTTCAGAATTTAATACAGATCCCTTTTAAAATTCTTATTCATAGGGGGCGCATCTGTAATATTATAAAGAATATTGTCTAATAAATAATTATGTACCATGTTGGATATAATGTATTCTGTATGGATTCAAATAAAGATGGCAGTCAAAGGAAGAGGAGATGGAAGAAGTAGAAGAGAAAAGAACGACAGATCCAAGTCGTGTATCTAGGTCACTTAGAACAAAGAGGCCCTCATATTCCAGAGTTGAATGTCCTGAGAGATTGGGATGTTAGGCAAAGCTTCTTCCCGACCAAATTTACCATCATGGCCGACAGAGACAGGGACCAATCAAAGGTCAAGCAGGGTCCCACATGACCCAAGCCGGGGGGCGGGGCAACCAGAGTTCGGTCGGTAACGTGTGTGTCAAGACGTGTGTGTGCATCTTCTAAATGTAGTGCCTCGAGGTCCAAGATGTGAGTCATCTCAATCCAATTTAATCGCGAAAATCCTTCCATCTCCTCTCCCGAGCCGCCAATGATTAATATTCCGAGGTGTTTTGTGATTCATTAATCGATATAGTGTGCCGATTGTTTCATCCACCGCCATTGATAACGACTGCCCAAACATACAAAATCCCATCCACTCCCGAGGATTCTCAGGACAAAGCACTTTATCACAGTGAAGTCGACAAGCATTTTTTTTATATTATAGAGAGTCGATAAGATTCTCAGGATCCTTTTCCCATATATCACATATATGTAAAAAGCATATACAAATTTTAAAGTTACGATGTACCAGAACCTCGTTTGGTTGCTTTCACTCACTAGTGGACATTTACAAGAATCTTTGGGCATTGAAGAACAATTTTCTTCTCTTCTTCTTTTCCTTCAAATATTCGATCCTGGGTCTTGGATGTTTTAAATCGACAATGCCAACCATTCCTTCAATAATCCCCACACATATAAATGGATAAAATACAGATATCTTAATGAAAACTCGTAAATAAATTTTGAAGATAAAATTCTATTTTATATCAAATAAGGAAAGTATTCAATTGGTTAAAAGGAAGAATGCATTTTTTTCACCAAGTTTTATTCTTGTAAAAAGTTGCACCGTAACCTTTGGCTTTTTCTCTTCAAGAATTTATTTTTCTCCAAAAGATACTTTTCTTAACTCCGCAGACGATGCTAATGTATATAAAGAATTCTATTTAAAGTTCAAATGGTAAATATTGGAACAAATATAAGTATTATTTATATTTATTTAAAATATAGTTAAGACACAAAAATTGAGAAATTAAAAACGTTTTTTAAAAAAATATTTTTCTTCATCGCAAAATTACTTAATCAACCACATTAAGAAATTCCACACGTAAGTACCTAAAATTTTCGTTTAACATAAATACCTTTTATAGCTTATGCAAATAACACACAAAGGTAAAACTCATTTGCATATTTTGTGGGCTTGAAAAACAATAATAATAATATATCAATGAACTATTAATAGCATTATTACACTCATAGATAAAACTTAAGGAAATTGTACCTTTCAGCATATATATGGGAATTCATACAAAAACTGTTGTTGTCGTGTCCAGAGAAGTCTTAGATGTCTCCATGCATCTCCATCACAGCAGCAGCAATATCCACTATCTTGCTCTTCATTAGAAAATGGGTACCGTTGCCACGTTAGTCACCTTGGAAACGAACCAGAATTTGGTCAAATATTCCAAGGGTCCAGGGGGGACCGCAGGGAGGTGTGGTCGGACTTCCCCACCCCCCATACAATAACTCTGAAAGATATTTGATACACTTTGAACTTATTGAAGACATACAAAGCTGTATGTTATGAAATCGAAGCCGTCCCTGTACTGATGAGGGCCAAAGCCCGATACCATGGTATACAGGTTGGTTTTGTCTGAATTTGTCAATACTTGTGTTGAGGATAATTCCTTAAATCACCACTAATAAAGTTTTTTACTAGGATGATAAACGTAATTCATGGTTATAATGCACTAATAAAAGGAGAGATGCCTCTCTTTTGATACATTTACATTTATATACCTAATTTTTGGGGGCTTTAATACTACGCCTATATGTTCGCTTCTTTTTCTGGTTACGCATGCGCAGTTCATTTCATTTCTATTGTGTTTTAGAGTGGGTACGGACGGTATAGGTGGTGTGTTTCCGACGGTTTAAAACGGCAGAAAATATCTAAGATATCCATTATTTTGCTTATTGATCAGCAGGACGCATGCACGAGCTTGCCGGCAGAGTAGTTGTAAATATTTTTCGAAGCAAGAGTGGCGCAATTTTTTAAAAAGTCTAACCACAAATAATTGTGTGGTTTTTTTACCCTCTTAATATAAATTAACGTTAAATTAAGACTATATTCTATTTAAAGTCTAATATAATTCCATATTATATTATTTTCAAATAAAACAGAAGAAAGAAAAGTTCAGATCTACTCGAATTTCATCATCACATGTTCAGCTCTCCTAATATTCTAATATTTGCATATTTATTGATTAAAAGACTCAATATGTTCAAATATATTGTGAATTTATAACCTTAAAGAAATATATTATAGTGACATCGAAGGCTATATATATATATTTTTTAAGATAAAATTTAATGGCACGTTGCCAAAATGACGTTTAAAGAATGGCTTGACATTAATTAGAAATTTATCTGTTGACATTTAACTACGTCGTCTGCTTTTATAATACGGTGCGCTCCCTCTGGTGGCGATGAAGGGAATTATTTGTGAATAGCCATTATAGAGAAAGGATTATAAAATGGTTAGAGAGGAAGGATTCGCGTTATGAAAGAGAAGGGTAATTTTATTAGTAATTTGTTCCTCCTGGTTAATTAACTCGAGGGGATTATACTATTTCTCCTATTAATTTATAGTTAGTTATGATAATTTAGATATCTCCCTATGGGAGAGAGATAGATGGAATTTCAAATTGATCGTTAATGCAATTAATGAATAACAGATAGATATATTGTGCCATTGGGTAATTATTTTGAATACTCTGTTGTTTATCGTCATAAATATTTACATAGTAATACCCCTTACCATGCTTGTATATTATCACTTGTAAATTAAGTTAAAAAAAATAGTTTGCATTCTAATCAATAAATTATTTTTAACTTAAATTTTTGTTATACTCGTTATCACTACCGTGACAATATTGTAACAAAGTATATATTAATTTATTTTTATTAACAGAGTGGTTATTTTTACGATTATATTTTGCTACTCTGTAAATTTCACTTGTGGCTTATCTTTTGTTTACCATTCATAGTTTGTCCTTGCCTGAAATAAATTGTTGTCTCCTCCTGA
This sequence comes from Cordylochernes scorpioides, assembly GCA_030710605.1. Classification (NCBI taxonomy): domain Eukaryota; kingdom Metazoa; phylum Arthropoda; class Arachnida; order Pseudoscorpiones; family Chernetidae; genus Cordylochernes; species Cordylochernes scorpioides. The sequence continues at coordinate 14,667,358 of CP092882.1, read as the reverse complement.
AGTTTTTGTCTTCCCTAATAGCAATATTATAAACGTTCATTTTTCCTGACGTATATTCCAATTATATCAACAAACACAATATTATATAAAACCGTTGGTTTATGACCGTTACGATTCGGGTTCGATTACCGCATTGGTAAATTTTTTCTGATTTGAAAAAAAAAATGCTCCAATGACCCCCGATTCTTGCCAAATTCAACCCCACCAGCGAGTGCAAGTAACCAAACGTGGCTCTGACACATTTGTAAGTGCAAAGTCGAACTGTTTTTCACATATGTAGATATGTGGTACACTTACAGTAAAAGCAGTCGTCAACCTCTACCCACCATGCTTATCATGGTCTGTACCATGTGTACTATAATACGCAAAAGAAATCAATATAAATATATATAATTATAAATAAAGAGTTAAAGATGAGAATTAAACTGTAATATCAAAATAGATAATAAATAGATGACCGGTGATAACAAAGACTTATCACTTCCTTGAGTTTTGTTCATGTGTGTAAAATAAAATACTAACAATGATTAAAGAGCTATATGTACAGGGTGATCCAAAAGTCCCGCACTATTTTAAAAATTAATAACTCCGCGAATATTTGCGCTAGAGCAATGCGGTAAACACCATTGTGTTCAGGATACAATGGGATTTTTATGGCAAATAATCAAAAAAATCGAAATTGATTTTAGTTACAATTTTATTCGCCAGATGGCGCTCTACCAGAATCAGAGATTCAGCGGCCAAATTGTTTGATAAATTGAAAAATATAACTGATCGACACGTATTTTTCCTTTTTGAATACCAGGAAAGAACCCTAATAATATCAAATAACAAATTAATAAAACACCACTTTGCCAAAAGTATGAAGAATTGGTTAACGATTTTCAAATACAATCAGAGATATGTAAAATAGGTAAATGCAAATTGAAACATGTAGCAAAAAGAAAATTGATATTTTAGATACGTTTTGTTTCCGAAGATAATAAATTTCTAATATTTTTAATTCAACTCTCACTCAGTATCGATTATATTTATTTTAATTCATTTGAAAAATATGTATCTATCTCTGATAATTTATTTTACTCTGGAATGCCGTTGTTGTTGTCGTGTCCAATAAAGAGCCTCAGATGTCTCCATGCATCTCCATCACAGCAGCAGCAATGTCCACTATCTTGGGTGTCTAAAGCTGCTGCTCAGGGTCTATGTCAAATTTCTGCAAGGCTGCGGCCATTGCTGGCTATGATAATATGTGGGTAGGTGTAAGTTCCACACCAGGACAATTGTTGCATGCCCTATATGTTATTGTGCCATCTGGATGTATTGTCATTCCTTTATAGTGTTTTGTTCTAAGTCTTGTTATAGTTTTTGTCATTTTTCTCTCAAAGTTTATTTCGCATTTTGATCTTTTCTTATTTTTTTGTTTAGTTATCTTGTATTTTGACAAAGAACCAGCGTCAAATAATGACATTTGTTCTTTCCTTTGGCTCAACTTTCTGGCTCCTTTGCCAATTCAAAAGCCATTTCATTACCCCCGATCCAAACACTGGCAGGAATCCATTGTAGAATGCAGTTATTCTCCAATGGTTCCAGTTGGGTAAGTAACGAGTGTATTTTCTGTGTGATTTTAGTATTGCCTTTCTGAATTGCTTCTAGAGCGGATATGGAATCGCTTTATATTAAAATTCCTTCTGCTTGATGCAGGGATGGTTGGTTAAGGCATACATCAAGGGCTTTCCAGATAGCTGTCAGTTCACAAGTGAAGTTTGACGAAATCTGTCCTGCTCCTTCTTTGATTTTGATGTTTGTTCCATCTTGCAGTATTATGTTAATTCCGGCCCCTCCATTACTCAGGGTAAGGTCTGAAGATCCATCTGTATATGCTGTTAAAGGGCGTGGCCTAGCATTTTTAATCAAGAATTTGTACTATGAGGACATAGCCGTTAATATTACAAACACATTAGACCTCGAAGCCCAAGGTATTAAAGTCTACCTCAATCAAAACAAAGCCATCAACATATACAATATGTATCACCCTCCAAACAATACATTTATTGACGATGGAACAATGGCTCAATTTCTTACAGACAACACTATTATTGTAGGTGACCTTAATGCCAAACATCAACTATGGGGATGTTCTACGCCAAACCCAAGAGGCAAAATACTATCAAACATATTTGACGACAATGCCTCCATGTGCTTAAATGATGGGAATCCTACCCATCATTCCTACAAGCTATAATACTGCACAAGCCCTTGATATACGTTTTTACCCTCCTGACATTTTCCACAAATGCAAATAGAAAATATTAAAAGGTTTTGGAAGTGATCATTTGCCTAATTTGATAGAAATTAGCACCAAGACCAAAACTAGCTCAATTAAGAAAAATTCTGGAACTTCAAAAAGGCTAATATGATATCTTTCGAAAACACCATTATTAAAGCAGCCAAAGTTTCAATACCAAGAGGTAATATTAAGAAATGGATTCCAAATTATAGACACCAGGCAAAAAATATTCAAACACTTATAACTAAAAGAAACGAACTACAAAAAAGTGCACCCAAAACCAAACAAATTGTAGAACTGAACATTGTGATTGCAAGAATAAAAAGATTACACGTAAATATGAAAAGGGGAAAATGGAAACAAACCTGTGAAAACCTGAACCCAAGAAACCCAAATACAAAACTTTGGAATTTGGCAAAACAAATTGACAGAGTCCAGCCACAAACTGAAAACACAAATATGATTAAGAATACAGATGGTACACCAGAAACTAATGACAAAATTGCTGCCAATCTTTTAGGTAATTCATATCAAATAAGTAGTAAAATCAAGGTTGAAAAAAGGCCCGAAAGATTATTCATGACTGTAAAAATGTCACCAGCACTCATAATATTTTCCATGAAAAAAATCAATATGAAAGAGCTAGCTTATGCATTAGAAAACACTGACCTAAACAAGACTCCTGGGCCAGATGGAATCCATGGCCGAATGATATCAAACTTGGGCAAAATTGGCAAAGAAAGACTTCTTTATATTTTCAATAACTCCTGGAAAACTGGAAAATTGCCTCAAGACTGTAAAAATGCAACAATAATTCCCATTAAAAAACTTGACAAATCTGCTGATGACCCAAAAAACTACCGACCTATCTCCCTAACAAATATTTGCTGCAAATTAATGGAAAATATTATACTCAGACGACTCACCTACCACCCCGACACAAGAAATCTCTTACCAGAAGAACAATATGGATTTAGGAAAGGACATGGGACAATAGACCAACTCTTATTTTCACACAAAAGGTAAAAGATACACAAAACAAAAATCAACTAACCACACAATAGCTGCTTTTTAGACCTTACACAAGCTTTTGATAAGGTATGGAAAAACAAGTTAATTACAAAATTATACAAACATTTCAAAATTGATGGAAAAGCTATCACTTGGATAAATGATTCCCTTAAAAATATATAAATCAGGGTCAAATATAATGGCACTTTATCTAAAACCTTCAAATTGTACCAAGGATTACCACAAGGATCAATCCTTAGCCCAACTCTCTTCACCCTATTTATTGCAGGCATAGAAGAAATATTTTCACATAAAACCAATATTGGACTTTTCGCTGATGACATTATTCTATGGAGCAGCAACACTAACTGAAAAAAAAGCTGAAAGAGATTTGAACAAGACTCTTCTCCACCTAGAAAAAAATTGCTAATAAATATAAATTAGAATTTAACCCCCAAAAATCTGAAACCTGTCTTTTTACTACCGATAAGAAACTATACAAAATAAGACCAAATATTATTCTGAAAGAACAACAATTGCAATATAATAAACATCCTAAATATCTCGGCTACACACTGGATCCAGAAATTAACTCCAGTAAGCATATTGAAGGAGTTGTTAGAAAAGGAAGAGACCGACTAAAAATCTTGAAATATGTTTCAGGAAGAGTGGGGAGCTGAAGCAACAACACTAAAATTAACTTACACATCTCTAATGAGACCTATCTTGGAATATGGATATCAAATCTATGGTACAGCATCTGAAACAAATCTAAAAACACTGGAAAGGATACAACTAAATGCAGCTAGAATTATTGCAGGTCTTCGAAAAACCTGTCCTAATAATATTGTACTTTACGAGGCAGACATTATGCCCTTAAAGGATAGAATAAGCTACAATCTGCAAAAAATATATAAACAAAATCAAGAGTTATGAAAATAAACACAGAACTTTCAATTACATACTTCAGATCAGAACTTATAGCCATCTATGAAGTCTTAAAATCCATCAGAAAAATTAAACATCACGATATATGGATTCTTACTGATAGTAGAAGTGCCATACAACACTTTAGTCACACAAGGGGACTTAGAGACAAAGTAAGCAGGAACATAATTGGTTATCTCCAAAAACTCTCAATACCTCAAAAATTCACCTTCAATGGATGCTCTTACATGTTAGCATTGAAGGCAATGAAGCTGCTGATGCGCTTGCGAAAAAAAGGCACAAAAGAACCCTTGCTACAGAAAAATAAACTTACTTTTAAAGAAATAGAAACAGTAGCCAAAATAAACCAGAACTGGAGGATCCCACCTAAGCACAGTTGGTATACCCTAGAAGCAGATGGCCACCCAGACCTTTCGGTCCACAAGCCGGCATGCGAAGCATACCCTTCGCTGCTATTCTGTTCAACTCATAAGCCAAGTAACGGTATCCAAGCTAGTGCTTGGACATTATACCTGGAAACACCACCTCCCAGACAACGTGTCTGGGAGGATTTCTATACCGGTGGCCTTTAATCATAGCAAAATAGGAAACTATCTACTGTGTCCAGCAGGGACCGCGGGGAGGCAGCCCCCAGTCGACTCTGTTCACTCACAGCTGAGGAAAAGCTCAGCTGCCACGTCGTGGGCTTTCTCAAGAAGCTTGCTGTGGTTTCTTAGCAGCTTACTCTCGATCGCGCCCCTCGCCCTCCTTCTCTCTTCCTGTACACCCACTACCCTTGGACAATCCAAGACGTAGTGGCGTGCATTCACATCCCTTTCTCCATAGACGCAATCAGGGTTTCTCTTAATTTTAAATCTGTGGAGACTTGGGGAAGAGCCCATGTCCCGAACTACCCTAATGAGTTTGTGGGACATTACCTTACAGAGGTACTTGGGTGTTGTTACCCCATTGAATACCTCTCTCCCCTTCACACTGTTCCTCCATCTGTCCAACCATAAGTCCTGGACGTGCCCCCTGATCCTCCTATAAACTTCTTTCTTGGACACTGGGGTCCTCAGTGATCTACCTCTAAAGCATCCTGCCTTAGCGATCCTGTCTGCGAACTCATTACCTTCGATGAGGCTGTGTCTCCTAAACCAAGGGAGCTCCGGAGCCCGCGTCATCATCTCCAGATCCTGGATTATTTGATGCGCGAGTTGCTCTTTCTCCAGATTGATGCCGACGAGGGCCGACATACAATCTGAATAGAGGCGGTCCGGGCTGAAGTTCTTCTCGGCACACACTCTGAGGGCTACCCTGATCGCAACCAGCTCGGCTGAAAAGACCAATTCGTCCACTCTGAGTGTTAAACTTTCTTGGAAGATCAGCTCTCCATTAGTGAATATCACTACCCCAGCTTCAGTATTGGTTCCAGACTTACTACAATCAGTGAAAACCTCCGTGCCAATCCCTGTCGGCCCTCTAGGACTCCAATTTCACTTTGGCAACCACTGCGGAGGCTTCTTTTGATCCCTCTTCGATTCCAGGGCCCCCGCTTCAAGTCCCAGGGCATCTTCTCTGTTCTCCCAGATCTTCTGTCTGATGATCTCCTCCTCTAGTTTCAATCCCAGGGGAATAAGCCCAGCGAGGACCAAAAAGGCCTCACTGCTGGTGGTGCGATATCCCCCTGTGATTCTGAGTGCCGCTGTCCTCTGCACTCTCTCTAAAGTTATTGCCACCTTCTATTCCCTGTTTCGGCGCCACCAAGCCCCGGAAGCATATAGCAAGATTGGCTCGACACAGGAGAGGCAGAGGTTCCTAAAAATAGTACCCTCCTTCTCTCCCCCCCTGTTGAGAGCCAACCAGGACAGGCCTGCACAACGCCTCCCTGCCTCTCGCCACCATCTCCTCCTCCGCCTGGTATTGCCAACCCATCTTGTCATCAATGACCACCCCCAGGATGGTCATCCTATTGACCAACGCTACCCTCCGTCCTTCCATCCGGATAGCCGGCTTGTGTTTCCATTTGATCCCTTTACTTTTAGTTCTTATGTCCCTAGGCTTAAAGCTGAGGGCTTTAGTTTTGGAGACATTGAACTTAAGGCCAGAGTCATGGGCCCAGATCGAGAGAATTTGGAGAGAAGTTTCAACACACTTTTCAGCCTTCGCTCTCGAAGCAGTCTCAATGATGAGGAACTGGTCGTCAGCATAGAGAACCAGCCTGGCTCCCTCAGGGAGCTCCTCCTGGGAAACGGTGTTTACCAGGATATTCCACAGAATAGGTCCGCAGCAAGAGCCCTGGGGGCAACCCCTAGCACAGTTTCTTTCCAACTTCCGCCCACCAAAACTGAGGCTAATCCGTCTATCCCTCAGGAAGTCACGAACCAAGCTGCACAAATTATCAGGACAACCCGTGTCCTTCAAATTTCTCATCAGCTTGTTCCAGCTCATGGAGTTGAACGCGCCATCAATGTCCACAGCGCCACGAAAAGAACCCAAGCACCCTTATTTAAGCCCATCTCAACCCCCTCTAACACTTCGTTCAGAGCTGTGGTTGTGGACTTCCCTTCCCTAAAACCATGTTGGAAAGAGGAAGGGAGCTCATTACTCTCTAGCCAATGCTTCAGTCGCTGAGCTAGTAGGCTATCCAGGACCATACCTGTTGTATTCCAATTGATTACACACAGCGCTCAACGTTAATTATACTTTAATTAACTACAAGGTAAAAGGAATATATATAGATTAAAAAGTAAACATGGGGAAAAAAGAAAAGAATAAGTCTCGTGGCCACGCGGCCTCGCCTGGGTTACATCCACAGGTAGTGACGTCAGAGCTCCAGGGTTGCCGAGCCAGCAATACCTAGACACACTAGTAAAGAAAGCGGACGATAATCATTAGGAGAATTACCCTTTCTACCAGACTTTTCGAGAAGCACTACTCGGGCAACCTTCCATGCCTCAGGAAATGTACCAGTGTCCAGGCACCTATCGAATAACCTGGAAAGAAGCGATGGGTGCATCCTTACCAGGGCTTTCACGACCGTGTTATCGATCCCTTCGGGACCAGGAGATTTCCTTTTCCCGAACTTGAAAGCCGTCAGTTTCACCTCATTCTCAGAAAAGGGCGGATTTACCAAACCACAAGTGGTCAGAGAGATCTCGTCCTCTGGTTCCTCGTTTCCGAAGTGCCGATCCAAGTTGTTTTTATTTTGTCTTCTGCTTTCGAGCGAGTAGGTCTAGAACACATTCTCTCTGAATTTTCTCATTGTTGGTGGATGAAACAGCACCAGTGATTATTTTGGCCGCTTTTGCTTGAACACTGTCTAGTCTTACTTTTAGTGATGAGCTTGAGGGAGCCCAGACCAGTGTTGCATATTCCATTATCGGCCTTATTAAGGTGGTGTATGTTGTTCTGAGAATTCTGGGTTTTGCTCCCCAATTTGTTCCACATAGCCTTCTCAGAATGTTTAGTTTTCTGATAGCTCTATTTGAGGTGCTAATTATGTGTTCTGAAAATTCCAATTCCTCATCAATAATAATTAAAATAATTTTGTTGGCATCTTGTCAATACATGCACAGTCTGCACTATTAAAAAAAGATAATATGCATTATATACACTATGTACAATGAATATGGCGCCTCTGCCAGCGCTGCAAAATTTGGTGGAGATTCGCCAGTGGGTCTCCAGCGACACCACGCAATTTGCGATCTACGATGAATACGTAGATCGCGTACTTTGCCGCTTAGGAGATGATGATGGCGTGGTCCTCGAGACCAACTTGAAAGATCCAGGACTGCAGTATCACACCTAGGTATTATGTATTTCTAATTTTATCAATTATTTGTTTGTTTATGCTTATTTTGTGGTTATATTTATGCCCTTTTCCCTGTGAGTGGAGAAGATGCATAGGTTTGGTTTTATTGGGTTTATGGTCATTTGGAGTTCCTTTGCCCACTTCTCCAGTCCTCTCATTGATGTGTTCAGTATTTTTTACGATTTTTCTATGCTGCTACTTGTGTGCCATATGGCTATATCATCTGCATAACAGGCAACCATTGTGTCTTCAGTGAGGTAAGGATGGATGTCGTTAATATATAGCAGATATAGTAGAGGACTGAGCACAGATCCCTGAGTTACACCAGCCCATGTTCTTCCTTCCTTGGAAAATTCTCCATTGACCCGAACCTTTAACCTTCTTCCCCTTAAGAAGTCTGCAATCCAGATTAAGGTTTTTCCTCTTACTCCGATGTTGTGCAGCTTTTCACGTAATTTCTCCCTCCACACTCGATCAAAAGCTGAGGTCATATCAAGGAATATAGCCGTGGTCTTCTTTGGCGGTTTTTCCTGGAATGTATATATTATTGATTGACAGAAGTAGAACAGTTGATCAGTCGTACAGTGCTGGGATCTATAGGCAGTTTGGTAGAGGTTTATTTTATTATTGTTAGTGAGCCAGACTATGAGCCTAGAGTGGATAATTCGTTCTGGTATTTTACAAAGTATGCTGGTGAGAGCAATTGGCCGATAGTTCTTGTATTCCTTGGCATCTTTGTTTGGCTTCAGTATTGGCACTATAATTGATATCTTCCAATTCTTTGGTAGTTTACCAGTTTGCCATGAAATGTTCAGTATTCGTAGGAGTTGATTATTAGCTTTGTCTTCAAAGTGTTTAATCATTTGACCAAAGATTAGATTATCTCTTGGTGACCTCTTGGATTTTTTTATTGATAAGTTTAGCTCATTCAGTGTGAAGTCTCTCGAGAAAATATCTTGTTGATGGAAGTTTCTTGCTTGTTTAACTAACTGGTTTATATTATTTTTAGAGTCCTGTCTTCATTCGTATAGTTGATTATGGAAGTGCTTGAAAGATATTCAGCAATTATGTCAATCATCTGTTTGTTCTCGTTCTCGCTGTTCTATTCATATCGGTTAGAGTATTGGAGGATTGGTGTTGGTTTTGATTGTTCTCTAACACTCTAATCATATTCCAGTGTTGGCTGTCCTTTCTTGGATCCATTTTTTCGCAGAATTCTGCTATTTTTCTTGTTTGCATATCCAAATTTCTTGCTCTATTTTGTGACTAATTTCAATGAGTTCCTTTCTGTTTTCTTCTGTTTTATATTTTAAAGAAGTTCATTGATATTGTCTCTCTCTCTGAAATCATTGCCTCGATGTTGTGGTCCTTCCAGTAAGGTATCCACAGGTCTTTACGTCTACCTATAGGTATCGATGCTTTTGCAGCTTTTAAAATGTTCGAAAAGAATTTTTCCAAGTTTTTGTCAAGCGTTCTGTAATTCAATTTTTCGTTGCACAGTTCTTCAAGCTTTTCTGTGAATTTTTTTCAAGTCGGCTTTCCTAAAGTTCCATGTTCTTTTATTCTAATGGACATTCTCAATTTTGAAGTTTAGGGTTGTTAAAATTGGTCTGTGGTCACTGATTGCGCCTCTCAGGATTTTCCATTGTGTTGTGGGTGCGATGCTGTAATTTATCGCTGTGATGTCTATTGCGGATTCTGTGCCTGTGGACTTGGATAGATAGGTGTTCTTTTCGTTATTTAACGGTGTAATGTCGAGGTCGGTTAGCATGTCCTCAACCTGCTGACTTTTGTTATCCTGGAAAGGTGATCCCCAAATTGAACTTTTAGCGTTAAATTCGCCGAGTATGATTGTGATATCCGAAGACGCTTCACTTAATGTCTCTATTGTGTGTACCCATACAAAATTTAAAGATTTCACGAGCTGAAAGTTGGCGATTTTGAGATGCGTCAAGAATTCGCTGCATGGGTTTTCCGGCAAATTGATATTGATGAAAACTGTCTGTCGAATGTTCTGTGGTCAGATGATGCTCATTTATCTCTAAACGGAGAATTTAACATTCAAAACAGCCGCATTTGGGCAACAGAAAACCCTAGGATTTTTACAGAAATGCCACTTTACCAGCCTAGAGTTACAGTTTTGTGTGGGTTCACTTCTTTTATTATTGGGCCATTTTTCTTTGAAAAATCAATGGGAGAACTTTCAAAACCGTTTTTGTAACTGGTGAACGTTATGTTCAACTTTTGAGAGAAAAGGGTATTCCCATATTGCAGGGCAAAAGCACTAAGCGAAATAACATTCATGAAAGATGGAGGACCTCCTCATATCTCCCGAGGTGCCAAACAATTGCTGAAGGATACGTTCGGTGAAAATCGTGTGATAAGTCGCCACTTTATATACCAGTGGCCTCCAAGATCACCAGACTTGACGCCTTGCGATTTTTGTCTATGGGGGTACATTAAATCGTGTGTTTATCGATGCTGGCCTACCACATTGGCCATGTTGAAGGCTTCTATCAGATGGCACGTTTTATCAATATCAACAGATATGTTATTTAATGCTGTCCATTCAGTCATTTATCGTCTGCAGGCGGTGATTGAGAATGAAGGGTGTCACATTGAGCAAGGATTGTGACCTAATACAAGAGAGAAGGCAGTTACCTCATGTGTTATATAAGCCGCCATGTATTATATTATCTACCAATATTTTGCAGCTCTTTGTGCTGGGTTATGGGAATAATGAATGCTGTCCTCACATCTTGACTCTTTTTTTTTGTGAACAGTAATATTTTGTTTGTCATTTGCTCACATATTATGTCGTGCAAACCAGAGTGTTATAACCTCTCGAATAACACTGGTACACACAAATTTTCCCCTTATGTTTAGTTTTCGCTTTTCGCTCATTAGAAGAAATAGCATAAGGAATATTTTCTGTACACCAATAACTTTAGAAATTTTGTGAAAAAAATAATACAAAATGATTTTACTACCACGTTTTACAACGCAAAAGGTCGATTTAAAAATTATTTTAATTTGAGGGGACACATTTTTTAAAATTGTGTACAGTATAATAATGATAACATTTGACAAGCCCATAGGATATTTGGAATAAAGTACGACAAATATATTTTGTCACTCCCCTCTATATTTCATTTGTTGGATCATGACAAATATCCAGTTAAATAGTCAAGGGTCGCCAATCAGTCAAGAAACTACACATTTCTTATAGCAAGAAATCCTATTAATAGTGCCATCATAATTTTTGGTACTTTATTAACATTTCAAAAATTCGTGTATTGATATCAGCAGTGTTTTTCAAACATTCATTCTATTTCACAAAACCCTATATAAAATATAAATATTTTTGCTACATGCTTTAATTTGCAATTACCTATTTTACATATCTCTAATTGTATTTGAAAATCGTTAACCAATTCTTCATACTTTTGGCAAAGTGGTGTTTTATTAATTTGTTATTTGATATTATTAGGGTTCTTTCCTGGTATTCAAAAAGGAAAAATACGTGTCGATCAGTTATATTTTTCAATTTATCAAACAATTTGGCCACTGAATCTCTGATTCTGGTAGAGCGCCATCTGGAGAGTAAAATTGTAACTAAAATAAATTTCGAATTTTTCATTATTTGCCATAAAAAATCCCATTGCATCCTGAATACAATGGTGTTTACCGCATTGCTCTAGCGCAAATATTCGCGGAGTTATTAATTTTTAAAATAGTGCGGGACTTTTGGATCACCCTGTATTTCAATTTATGGTTGTGGCGTCGGGGTTGTTGAAAGAGTAGTATTAAACGTTGTTTTTTTTATATAGACATGGTTCGGGATCGATTCCCGCATTTGCAACTTTTTTTTTGAAAAAGATGGCTACAGATTGTATCAAAGATCCATCCCTACCAGGGACTTTCGACAAGTGACCTTGTGATGCATTTGCAGTAAAAGCAGTCGCTAACTACCCATCATGGCCTGCATCACGTATACTTGGGTAAATAATTTTTAAATGTTTGTAATGTTTTTAACCATGGTGTATATGGATAAACTATGGAGTGAATGAAAGGAGAGATAGACTATAGAAGGAAATTGGTTTGATGATCTAGTAGAACGGTGACAGGAATTGTGGAGAAGAGATGAAGTGTACAAAACACATTAAGATAGTTTTCCACGAAGGCCGAGCGCTGTATCAATAATGGCTATATTCTCACACGAAATGAATGTTTTTTAAGAATGCCGTGCCAGTATGTATTGATCGAAAATAGCGAAGATGGTTACAGTCAATAAATCGATAAGCTATCAATATATTTGGCAACATCGATTTTTCTTTCACGGCAGCGTTGAACTCAAGGTCCTATAGAATTCCCATCTGTAAACACATTGATTTTATCTTATTGTTTGTTTTTATAAAACTCTATGGTTATATATTTAGGTGTGATAAGTCTTTTTTACCTATTAATATAGTAGACTCTCCTATAACTCGAGTTTTTACAACGCGATAAAAAAATTGCGACAAATTTATTTATACAAGGCGAATTTTCGTATAACGTGTTATAAAATAAAACAATTTACCCATACAACATTCGCGTTATACAAGTTTTATTTTCATACAACGCGAATTCCTATAACGCGATTTCATACAACACGGAACACATTAATCGCGTTATAGGAGAGTTTACTGTGTACTCTTTGAAACAAAACTTGAGGAAGTGAAAATATTTTAGGTGGCTGGTCGTTTGTTTTGTTTAAGGAGACTGAAGTAATTTTTTCACACTTGGCCATTTCGTGTGTCTTCAATAAAGGTTTTTTAAAATTATTATTATCCCTAGTATACGTGTACAGGCCATGATAATCATGATGGGTAGAAGTTGATGACTGCTTTTACTGTAAATGCACCACATGTCTATACATGCGAAAATCAGCTCGACTTTGCACTTACAAATGTGCCAAATGTGCCAGAGCCTCGTTAGGTTACTTCCACTTGCTGGTGGGTTGAACCTTTGCAAGAATCAGGGGTAATTGGAGCATTTTTTTTTTTATTAGAAAAAAAGTGCCCAATACGGGATTCGATACCGGGTTGTAGCGGTCGAAAACCAACGGTTTAGACCATCCTTCCACAAATCTCCTCAATAAAGGTCACTGTATCAAATATCTTTCAGAGTTATTGTCTAAATACCGATATAGCACGCTAAAAGGTACAACTTCTTTAAGTATTATCCATGAATGTAAGTAATATGTCATGAAGAGAGAAAAATACATAAAAGTGGAGTGTCGAAGGCCAATCCCGGGGTTGTTTAGTAGTCTAGTATACAGTTCTAGTCACGGTGGTTTGTAGAACTGAACACGAGTTGACGAGGAATCCACGCTGACAGCCAGTTTGGTAGATAGGTCAATGATTCAAGAACAAACAGAAGTAGTCCAAGAAGTAATGAAAACTACTTCAGTACATGAATATCATCCTTCCGCAGCTTTATGTTGTATTCTTACCTGAAAATCTTGCTACTCTAGCAGCTTGAAAACCTGTTTGGTAAATTCGATCAATTTCAAATCCCCTCTCGTTGGATGTAATGAAATCGAAGCTGCCTATGTACTGATGAGGGACAAAGAGTTAAACCATGGTTGGCCTTTGATATGAATTTTACAAAACTAGTGTTGTGACTCTTTCTTGATTACCATTACTAAAGTGTAAAAAGAATGACGAACAGTGCATCGTTCAGATGCATCATGTACTCAGAAAAAAAGGGCAGTTAAATAGATGATACACTCTGTGGAGTGTTGGAGTTCCAAGAAATAAGGACAAATTGGATCTGTATAAATAACTAACAGAAATATCTACTGTCATACAGCGGCTTGTACGAATTCCTGCCATGAAACTGTCAATTACTGGCAATTATGAAAAAGGTATCTCCTTATCGTGCAACTGAAAGTTGCTGATGGCTTGCGCCATCTATAGGAAAAAATATCAACTATTTTCGTTGATTTTTAATTATTCCAGAATTGACCGAATACCCATTCTTGATTAATTTGGCCAATTCTGGAATAATTAAAAAGCAACGAGAATAGTTGATATTTATTCCGATAGATGGCGCAAGCCATAAGGAGATGCCTTTTTCATAATTTATGCACCTTATCCCAGTATAATATCACATTTGTTCTATTTTTCTCAATTCCTGTCAAGTTTGAAGAAACCAAGGCCATAGTGAAGAGAGTTGGCACGTCTAAAATGAAATCAGTTTTCACTGCCAACGAACGTTTCCAAAAATGAGAAAGCAGAATATTTTCCCAAACAAATACTTTATAGAAATAACTTAGTTTCACCCTACTCTCTCTAAATGGATGGTGAGTCACATGATTTGTCTTAGCCAATTGACATCCTGCCAACATTGGGACTTCTGGCATTAAATCCTTCTTCCTCTATACATAAACAATTTTCTTCAAGGCTTTCACTCGACCACGGCGTTAGCCTCTCTCTCAATCTACTTTCAGAATCATTTGAAAATTTTGACTATTTATCGGAATGTGCGGGATATCTATATATATAAAAATCAATGTTTGTATGTTTGTTTGTTTGTATGTCCGGTATACAAATTCGCAATAGTTCACTAATTCAAACTAAAATTTCCATACATAGGTAAAATAATACGGGGAAGATGATAGGCTATTTTAGAAAATATATAAATCAATTATTAAAACTATATATTCAAATTATTCTACATAGCTAACGAGCAGCGCCCTCTATCAAAGATTAGATTAAATTATGCTGATGCAAACAAATATATAATGCTAATAACAAACAATTATAAAAAAAATCTTATCTAAATATATATCACTCGGGTAGATATGCACACGGGTCAATCCCGTCTAGTAATGTATATATTGTAGACCGACATTTGAAATTATCCCGCATGTGTTTCTTTTGAACGAAAAATCGAAATTTATTTTAAGAAGAAATAACGATTATTTCTATCCTTAGGCATGAAGTATGAAAGGATGTATTATGAAGAGTAATGATAAACAGAAAAATAAAGTGTCCAGGGATGGGAAACGAACCCACAGTGTTCCGCTTACCGGGCAGATGCCATGTCCACTAGGCTACCCTGGACATATTTTTCCGTTCGTAAATATGTTATGTAATGTATATATCATGAAGTTTTGGGGGGATGATATTCATATGCACAAAAGGAGACACCTCTCCCTTTAAAATTAGTGTTGTGACTCATTCTTTAGCATCACTAGTAAAGTTTTTTACTAGGGTGATTAACACTGCTTCGTTCTGATGCATAATTAAAGGGACAGGTAAATCTTTTTTGGTACATGAATATTATCCTCCTACAACTTTATGTTGTATTCTTACCTGAAAATCGGCTCTTGACACTTCACCAGCTTGAAAACTGGTTTGGTAAATTCGGCCTATTTTATATTCCCACTCGTAGGATGTTATGAAATCGAAGCCGCCCCTGTACTGATGAGGGCCATAGCCCGAATCCATGGTATATAGGTTGAAATTTTTCTGAATTTTCCAAAACTGGTGTTGTGGCTCATTCTTTATCATCACTAGTATTTTTTTTACTAGGGCGATGAATATAATGCATCGTTCTGATGTATAATTAAAGGGAGAAATCCTCTATAGGTACATGAATATAATCTTTCCACAACTTTATGTTGTATATATTAATACTTATATTTGTCATTTAATTGAACTGCTACGATGTGAATCACCTATTGCATATTAAAATAGTCTTGATCTTCAATAAATCTTTATGGTTTTCAACACTTTTATGATATCAATAAATTCTTAAATTTTTTTAAATTTTGATTTGAACGACTTCTCGTATTCACTATCATGATACTATATACAGGGCACACCTATAAGCATAAAATGTTGTGTCACTTGCTCAAACCTGATGACAATGCAAATTGACAAATTATCAGTCTCTGAGTGGTCGGTAATGGAATATCTTTTCTTTCAAATTTTGTGATTGATTACACAGGTCTACAAAAAAACTTTTTTTTTGCACAAGAGAACCTGATGGTGTTTCTAGTGTAACTTTTCATGCTGAACTCAAAAATCTAATCAGAAATTTCCCATCACCCATGGTTTTTGCCTGACGGTCTTTTTTTAGTATTGGGATAAATACATGCATCCAACATGAAAGAGACATACGAAAACATGAAACTGCTTTTGAAAAAGATAGAATATGAAAGATAGGTTGGAAAATATGCAGCGATTTGAAAGTCGTTGCTCTCATGCGTGGATTACAGCTTGGATATACAAAATTTTGTTGTTTTCTGTGTGAGTGGGATAACAGAGATAGGGAAAGGCATTACATTAAAAAAATCTGGCCAAACCGTAAAATATTTACTCCAGGATATAAAAATATTGCAAATCTACCCCTGATCGATTCAGAAAATATTTACTTGCCACCATTACATATTGAACTGGGATTAATGAAGAACTTTGTCAAGGCAATGGATCGAAATGCCAGTGGATTTGCCTACCTAAAACAAAAATTTTATAGTATAAGTGAAGCGAAGATTAAAGAAGGCATTTTCGTTGGACCTCAGATTCGAGAATTGCAGAAGGATGGAAATTTTCAAAATAGTTTGAATGAAGTTGAAGCAGCAGCATGGAATTCCTTTAGAAACGTTTGCAAAAACTTTTTAGGAAGTGTCAAGGTTGAAAATTACCGAGACATAGTTAATGATCTGTTGGTTTCCTACAAGGCACTGGGATGCAACATGTCCCTCAAGATCCATTTCCTGCATTCACATCTAGATTTCTTTCCAGACAATCTTGGCGCAGTTGGCGATAAGCATGGTGAGATGTTTCATCAAGATATATCAAGCATGGAGAAGCGGTACCAAGGTAAATAGAGTCCCGCTATGCTTGCCGACTACTGCTGGACACTCAAGAGGGATCTACCACAAGCAAAGTATAGAAGAAAATCCACTGTCACTGCTTTTCAATAAATAAATATGTTTCGTTCTTATATGCCTATATATTAACAAGATTTCCAAATTTCAAGTAGGTTTATCTCAGAAATATTGCGTAATAGAAAAAACTAATGGTATATTTGGATTCAGGACATGTAGATAAGATGCTATTTCTTTGTGGACAAAGAAAAATATTTTTTGATAAACCAGTTACGTGACATTGTTTGCATTTTTTACTGTATTTATCCCAATACTAAAAAAAGACCGTCACGCAAAAACCATACGTGATGGGAAATTTCTGATTAGATTTTTGAGTTCAGCATGAAAGGTTACACTAGAAACATAATCAGGTTCTCTTGTGCAAAAATCTTGTTGACCAGTGTTATCAATATACTTACAGAGCTCTTAGAATTCTAAAACTTTATAATGTTATTTAAACAACTTTTTAGCAAGTTTTTATGTTTCACTAAATATTTTACCTCTTCACTCAATATAGGATGATTGTCCCTATCTGCTCTTATTTTGGAATATGAATGATGTTATTTAATGGTGGTAGCTGAAATATTTGTTTTTATCCTTTTTAATATAATTTTAATAAAATATTTCTAAATAAAAACTATTATTATTATTTTTTTTCCCTCTATTTGTATATGAATAAGATTAGAAAAATTGTTATATATTCCGATAAATGGCACAATCCATCAGCAACGTTTAATTTGTACCATCAGGAGACGTCTTTTTTGAAACCATTATTTATAACTAGATTTGTAATGAAAGAAAGACATTTCCTGTAATTGAACGTTGCTGATTGTTTTCGCCATCTATCGGAGAAAATACCCGGCTAAATGTTGATATATTATTAATTATATTTAAAGAATTTTGTCAAAAAAGGGTTTTCTTAAAATAACAAGAACAGAACTATATTCTTAATACAAATTTACCTAATAAATGTTAGCATTAAAGCATGAATGTTTCTTTTACAAATAAAGGGTTCAACACTGATGAGCCAAGCCCTCCCAATATTTTTAAATCGCAGTAAGGACAGTAAAAGTTTGCATTATTAAAAAAAAAACATTAGTGCTTTAATTGGTTTCATTCATTATGTGTAGAAGGCGCGTTATCGACTCATAATTAACAAATCTATTTGTGAAAATTAGTTATAAAAGTAAAACGACGAATTGATATATGTTTAAACCTTTTTTAAATTAAAACGAGGCAAGCTTTCGAGTAGTACCTCTTTCTACGTACACATTTCACATTATTGACCTTCTTCAGTATGTAATGAACGCTGGTTTTACTCAGCTTCCACAAAATATCTTCCAATTTAAATCTTTGTTTCGTTAAAGAGAGAGGAAAAAACAAACAAACAAAAGAAGTTGAATAGAAGAGGTTGTCTTGTGTTGTGGACTAAATGCATTTCTTGTTAGACGATAAAATTCCATTGTTCGCTTCACTTAATTCCGACATGACAATTACATTAGCAGAAATCAATGATGATGATGATACCTAAACCTTAGATTTTCTTTATATTCACTTTTTTCTCTCTCTTTATTCTGTGAAACTTTAATTTCCCACCTTGGCAACACTGTTTGGAATGACATTTGATTACAGATTTTTATTTTTTTCTTAGAATTGGATTTTAAATAGTCGAGTTGTTTAATGTGAAATATATTAAATGCCATTTTTAATATATTTATATTGAAGATTTTTCAAATATGTCAGTTATTTCTTAATTATATATTGAATTTTTATTATTGTTTTCTATTAGATTGAGGTGGAAAGGCTGTTGAAATAAAGAGAGAAAATTATTAAAGGTTATGATGGTGTATTATTTATGCCATACATATAGAACAGAAACCGGTCATACATTTAACTTATCTCAACCCATAGTGTATTATGACAATATCCATAGTAAATACCAAAGACCTTTAATTTATTTATTTATGCTTATGAGGTGATACAGCAGCGTATTTACAATTAGAGAGGAGACAAAATGAAGTCAAAAGGAGATGCTTTTTTCATAATCTATGCACCTTATCCCAGTACAATAATACTTTAGAATCTATGATAACAAAACAGCAAAAAAGCATAAACAGATGCATTGAAATATCAGAAACATACGAAACAATATCGACAAATACTATCCCATAGATGTAGGCAGTCTTCTATATATAACACAATAGTTCACGAATTTATTAAATTTAATTTGAAGTCTCGAGATATCATTCAACCAGTACGTATCATCCACCATGCACGTATATTTTCAAAAAATGTTGTTTTTTAAAACTGAAATAATGTAATATATTTTTCTCTAAATATATAATAAGTATTTAAATTATTTATAATAATGTGTATATAAAAATTTGTATTTATTATTAAATTTTTAAAGTGATAATCCCCTGTTGAAGGACTAACAAGTCCGAAAGCTTGAAAAATAAAAAGTTGCAAAAGAAACTTAACCCTGGAAGCTTCATTTATTTTATAACCTAGATCATATCTATAAATTAATATATAGATGGAAAATTTGCCGGGAGGAAATTAATCCATAGAAGCAAAGGTCGCTTCCCCCGTCAAAATAAACGTCAGAATCTGACGCCATCTATATTCTAGCCATAGATTTGGCCCAGCCACATTTCCAGCAAAACATCTCTTTGGTAGATTGTGAAGATTCCATTAGATCCCGTGTGGATCTCATGGAATAAAGTCCGCCCTAGACTGACGAGGGCCATTAGCCCGAAACCATGGTCTCTAGGTGGACGTTTAACAGTTTGCCAAAGTTGGTGTTGTAGCTTTGTCATCGACCCGATGCCGCTAGTTGCGGCGACGGTAAATAGATGGTGTCAGATTCTGACGTTTATTTTGACGGGAGAAGCGTCCATTGCTTCTATAAATTAATATATATCTTATCCCATTATAATATCTAATATTTTATATATCTGTAAATAGTCTGATACATGCCCACAACACATT
Organism: Cordylochernes scorpioides; assembly: GCA_030710605.1. Taxonomy (NCBI): domain Eukaryota; kingdom Metazoa; phylum Arthropoda; class Arachnida; order Pseudoscorpiones; family Chernetidae; genus Cordylochernes; species Cordylochernes scorpioides. Next base: position 14,647,408 of record CP092882.1, on the reverse strand, counting down.
TTCAATTATTACTATATAAAGATCATCTTGATATTGTATATAGAAGTATATGCCCGTTGAAGAGTAGAAATTTTGCTCGAAAACTTGCGAAAATCAAAATTAAAAGAAACCCTTTACCTTAATATTGTTTATTTTTCTTTTTCGAATAATTTCTAGGTAACTTAACTCACATAGATCATTTCAAACAACTACACTATTTCTTCATTTACCTATTTTATCAATAAAACATATCCAAAAGAAGGATGATAAATAGATTATATTAAATATTTGTAAAAATAAATTTACTGGCAATGTGTTACCTTTCAAGAATATCATAAAATATTATCTATACAGACCTTAATGCAATGGTATAAGTATCCTCTAATACACACAATATTTTACAATTTGATTTCATTTAACTAAATTTGCATAACAATCCTTTTTACGTATTTCAATTGTGTTGATATTTTTTTCTCTTTTCATATAACTAACTTGTATACTAATTCTTGATTATAAATAAACGTTCTTCTATGACTTATATTATAAAATAAATAAAGCGCGCCCGCTTCCAGGGTTAAGTTTCTTGTGCAACTTTTTTATTTTCAAGCCTTTTAATCCTGTTGAAGGAGAGACTGATAAGTCCGAAAGCTTGATCTAATTAACAAAGAAAAAAACAATGGTTGCCTGTAAAGTCGGTTTTACGGGCGAAGATTTTACGTGACAACGGTAGAATATTTATTGATATGAATATAATTAAATTGCACAATAGGAACAAGGAATTGAATGAAAATAAGAATTGCACAAATTTTAACTATAGAAATATATTTTGTTTACTAAAACATTGTACATGTAAACTAAAACTTAACTAATATCTATTTGAGTGATTTTGTTGAGGATAGGACGATGATAGGAGAAATATGAAATGAAAGGAAGTGTTTCTGCTGTAATGTGTCTTGCGAAAGTCAAGTCGATAGTTGTTCCTTTTAACGTAGTTGACTTAGAAACGTTTGATACGCAATCAAGATTATACGTATTTTTCATGAATTTAAGAAACGAGTTGTCAGGCTTTACGTTTTTGTTAAAATCACCACACAGAAGAATCGGTATACTAGAATCAACTTGCACGAACGGTGGCACGTACTGGCTGTTGTGAATGTACGGACCGAGTCCTTGCCATAGTAACATTCCAATATCCTGCATACTAGCTCCTGGATGAATATATACAGCACCGAGTATAAACTTGAAGCTAGTATTAGCGGCGAAGCAAGTAACTTCAGTCATGCACATGTCACCCTTGGTTTTAATGACACGAGTTACGTCTGTAATCGCAACTTGGAACACTTCCGCCGTAGATGTCGATGATAATTTACGATAGATCGCCACTCCACCAGCCGCGTTGGTATTTGAAAATCAAAACACTTATTCAGATCGAAGGTTCAAATTTTTGCTAAATAAATTTGAAATTAAATAAAATTTGTAATTGTAAATGATGAAGTTGAAAATTAAAACATTTACTTAAATTAGATGTTAAAATTCTTGCTCAACACAGTTTAAATAAAGTTTTCTTATATCTGCCACTTTTTCTTAATATTTGTAATTTTAAAGAATCAATTCGAAAATCAAAACATTTATTCAGATCGAAGGTTCAAATTTTTGCTAAATAAATTTGAAACTATTTAAAATTTGTAAAATAATAATTAATTAATTAATTAATTTTAAACTAATAATTTACTTAACACTATCAACATTTATCAATAGTATGACATAACCTATAAACTCAGTTTCTCAACTTTTGTGTATATCTAACAATTAATCAATCAATCATAGTTTACGATAATGGAATATGAGTGTACAATTATTTACCTTTATTGTTGTAGTTGTTGTAAATGACGAATCTAAGCACTCCACATTTTCACTACAGACACAGCTGTCGATACTTTAACCACACGTGTGAACTTGTATTATGACGCTTTCTTGTTTTTCCAACGCCAAGAACGTTCGAGAAAGACAAAGACAGAGACAAGCATGCGCCGATTCAATGCGCCTAATTCTCTAGCGCTGCGCGCGCAGCTGCGCGCGCAGCACTCTCGTTCGATGACTCATCGTAACGTTACCGGGCGTTACACTTTTTCATAAGTGACTCCCAGCCGCAACCTAATTTAAGACGTTGTCACGTCAAAAGAAGTCGATGGACAAGTGGGTAACACCCTCGATTCCCGACAGTCATGAACCGGGATACCGTGTTAACATTTTATTTAATATGTGAATAACCTTCACGTATTATTCATTGTTGCATAAATCATAAACTAGGTTGTTCTTGTTGAGCGGTACCTAATAAAGTAATTTTGTAACCGAACCGAAATCTAATATAGAGTCGGTGGACGAGTGGGTAACACCCTCGATTCCCGACAGTCATGAACCGGAATCCCGTGTTAACATTTTGTTTAATAAGTGAATGACCTTCACATTCATTGTTTCAATTATCATAAACGAGGTTGCTTTTTTTTGAGTGGTACCTAATATAGTGATTTTGGAACAGGAATCTAACTAACTTGCATACTAATTCTTGTACATATTTCAATTATCGTTCAATGTTTAGTTTACCTTTTAAATGCAAGTGTCCCTAGTGGAACATAGCGCTCTAAGTCAAAATAAAAGTTATTGAATGAGAGGGCTTTGAGAAGAAACCAGTAAATTTATTAGTTACAAATTATATCGATAGATGGCAATTGAATTTCTGAACATAATATAAAGAATATTATTTTAAAAAATCATAAAAATATATTAACATAATATTTTTCACTTAAAATATAAATATATACATATATAAAATATATTATTCATTCATGTCATAAATATAGACCATTTTAAACAATCACACTTTTTCTATTTATATGAAGGTTTTTTTTTTACCAACAAAACATATAAAAATTAATTTTGAAAATATATTTTCTAGAATAGTATTTTTTTAAATCACAGAAGTTCATTTAAATAATATTATTAAAAATATAAACTAAACAGATATAACTTGTTAATATTATAATCCCTTTAGAATATATTTATATATATAGTAACGACCGTCTTTCCTCATCGGCCTCTGTCACGGATGCGCGCGCACAGGGAGGTCACGTGCTCGCCGGCTCCCTCGAGCCGGATTTGAACCAGCGACCTAAGGATCACCGTTGTAACATCTACAGTCGGGTAAAACACGGGCGTTGCCCGGGTCATTCGGCTAGTAGTTTTATAAACAAAAGTCACAATATTCGCTGAGGGAAGATTTTATATAATGGCAATACAAGCTTTCGGGTGTAACAGCCCTTCAACATGTAATAACTACTACTAACTATTATTATTATTATTATTAAATGATTTATATAACCTTTTTTTAAAATAGAGCAATCCATAAATAAATCTTTAATTAAAAAGGCATATATTGGATCAAAATATCATTTATTTTACCAATATTTCAGTTGGCTGAACGCCAACCTTTATCAAGGTATTATAACATTTTTAAAAGTGTGTCAACAACAAACTCAGCGCAACATAACGTCAACAGCATTAAGTTTTGAAAATATTTTGTTATATTCAATGGGGAGAAAATTTTGATATATATATTTATATTATGGACAAAATTTGTCCAAATATTTGTCCCTGATAAAGGTTGGCGTTCAGCCAACTGAAATATTGGTAAAATAAATGATATTTTGATCCAATATATGCCTTTTTAATTAAAGATTTATATAACTGTATTATGCAAATCAGTAATTTTGCATATCTAATATTTCCATTGTATATATATATACAGTAGAACTACCTCCCTGTAAAGGACAACACCTAATTTCAAAGCCAAAGTGTCCTTTAGGGAGAGGTGTCCTCTTACCGGAGAGTTACTTAATAGTTGTGGTTGTTGTCGTGTCCAATTAAGAGCCTCAGATGTCTCCATGCCTCACAGCAGCAGCAATTTACACTATCTTTGGTGTGTAAAGCTGCTGCTCTTGGTCCATGTCAATTTTCTGCAAGGCTGCGGCTATTGCTGGGCATGGGAATATGTGGGTAGGTGTTAGTTCAACACCAGGACAATTGTTACATGTCATATAGGTTCTTGTACCATCTGGATGTATTGTCATTCCTTTATAGTGTTTTGTTCTAAGTCTTGTTAAAGATTTTGTCAGTTTTCTCTCAGAGTTTATTTCACATATTTGATTTTATGCTTAGAAGTAAAAATGATAATTTTGAAAATGAAAACTTTCCTTTGTAGAGAGGTGTCCTCTAAAGGAGTGTCCGCTAAAAGGAGGTTCTACTGCATATGGATTTGTTTGAATTAAAAAAAAAAACCTGTCGAAGGGCTGTTGAAAGCTTGTATTGCCGTTATATATAAAAATAAACTCTGCTCTCAGTGAATTGTCTTTTATTTATAAACAGATAGAATAAATCTTTTGGTCAGGAAATCTCTCTCTAACGTATTTCTGACAACGTCTTTTTGGTGTAAATCTTTATTTATAACTTCCTATAAGACGAATCTTCGTGTAACGATTAAGAGTCTGAAAACGACATTTTTATGTATCTTATTAAAATATTCTACCTTATAAAAGAGCTAAAATAATAATGTTTATGTGGAGAATATTTTTGTACACACTCATGGACAAAACTTAAGGAAGTTTTACGTTTTACCATGTATATCGGGATTCAGACAATGACTTTAAAAGATATTACAGTGACCTTTATTGAAGACACACTCATGGACAAAACTTAAAGAAGTTGTACCTTTTACCATGTATATCGGGATTCAGACAATAACTTTAAAAGATATTACAGTGACCTTTATTGAAGACACACTCATGGACAAAATTTAAGGAAGTTGTACCTTCTAGCATGTATATCGGGATTCAGACAATAATTCTGAAATATATTACAGTGACCTTTATTGAAGATACACTAATGGACAAAACTTAAGGAAGTTGTACCTATTAGCATGTATATCGGGATTCAGTCAATAACTCTGAAAGATATTACAGTGACCTTTATTAAAGACATACCCGAATCCCGATATACATGCTGTAAGATACAACTTTCTGACAAGTCCGAAAGCTTGATCTAATTAACAAAGAAAAAAGAAGTCGGTGGACGAGTGGGTAACACCCTCGATTCCCGACAGCCATGAACCGGGATCCCGCGTTAACATTTTGTTTATTATGTGAATAACCTTCACTTATTATTCATTGTTGCAATTATCATAAACTAGGTTGCTTTTTTTGAGTGGTACCTAATAAAGTGATTTTGGAACCGAACCGAAATCTAATATACAGGGTGTACCAGGTAAATTGGGAATTTCAACAATGGTATTTTAACTGAAATTTTTTGCAAGTAAAAATTAAAATATCCGAATGAAATTTGACACAGTAGTAGATAAAAGGATATAGTTTTTATTTATTCAATGAAGTTTCCATTATTAGTTACAACAGTCTCGAGGCGAGTGCGGAATGAAGCACAGGCCTTGGCGACGATGACCTTGTCCATTTGGGTCATCACCGTGTGAACTGCTTTCTTGACAGACTGGATGGTGGTATGAGGAGCTTTGTTGACATCTCTCTCAACAACGCCCCATACATAGTAGCCGAGGGGATTGCAATCTGGAGAATTAGGGGGCCAAATATCAGGACCCCAGTGACTAGGGACGTTAAGTGTCAGCCACGATTGTGTCTTTTTTGCCTTATGGGCTGGAGCTGAGTCCTGTTGGAAGACATACTTCCTTCCTGCGGCCACCATGTCCATCCAAGGCTTCACAACGGTCTCCAGAACATTGATGTAGGTGTCAGCGTTCATCCTAAGGCCCTTCTCAAAGAAATGGGGAGGCATGACAATTAAAATATCCGAATGAAATTTGACACAGTAGTAGATAAAAGGATATAGTTTTTATTTATTCAATGAAGTTTCCATTATTAGCTACAACAGTCTCGAGGCGAGTGCGGAATGAAACACAGGCCTTGGCGACGATGACCTTGTCCATTTGGGTCATCACCGTGTGAACTGCTTTCTTGACAGACTGGATGGTGGTATGAGGAGCTTTGTTGACATCTCTCTCAACAACGCCCCATACATGGTAGCCGAGGGGATTGCAATCTGGAGAATTAGGGGGCCAAATATCAGGACCCCAGTGACTAGGGACGTTAAGTGTCAGCCACGATTGTGTCTTTTTTGCCTTATGGGCTGGAGCTGAGTCCTGTTGGAAGACATACTTCCTTCCTGCGGCCACCATGTCCATCCAAGGCTTCACAACGGTCTCCAGAACATTGATGTAGGTGTCAGCGTTCATCCTAAGGCCCTTCTCAAAGAAATGGGGAGGCATGACATCACCTTCACTGCTGATAACGCCAAAGACCATTACGGAGGCAGGAAATTTCGTGTGCATCACGACAGGTATCTCTGAGGGGTCTTTACAGATCCAGCGATCATTCCTGGGATTTAACTTTTGGTCCACGTCAAAGTTCTTTTCGTCAGAGAAGAACCTTAGCATGCCAAAAGAGTCGTGTTTCAGGTTGTTGAGGAAGGCAGCAGCCTTTCCTTTTCTGTTATTCTTCATATTCTCAGTCAGCAACTGACCTTTCCGAAGGGCATAAGACTTGAGACCAAGGTCCTCATGGATAGTTCTGACAATTGTCATAGAGCCAACGTCCATTTCCTTGGCTATGGCCCTCATTCTCTTCCCAGGGTTTGCATCAATCTTCTCCTTGACATTTTTGACAAATTCTTCGCCTCTTATCCTGTCCGATCGACGCGAGTGCTTTTTCCTTGTAGCTATCCCCTCTTTGTTACTGTCAGCCTCATCAAACTGCTTCTTGACACGATAAATAGTGGTTTTGGGCAACTTAAGAAAATCCACTATCTCTTTGGGGCTCCTTCCGGCGCGCAGAGCAACGATGATGGCAGCTCGATTTTCAAATTCTCGGTTACTCTTCATCACTACACTGCGCACACATGTACTGTTGCATTTTACATGAATATGGCTACGTAATGAAAAAAAACAACAAGTTTTTAATCTCAAGTAGTTTTTGTTTTATGGACTGTCAAAGTTAGTCCCAATTTACCTGGTACACCCTGTAGAGTCGGTGGACGAGTAGGTAACACCCTCGATTCCCGACAGTCATGAACCGGAATCCCGTGTTAACATTTTATTTAATAAGTGAATGACCTTCACATTCATTGTTTCAATTATCATAAACTAGGTTGCTTTTTTTGAGTGGTACCTAATATAGTGATTTTGGAACAGTAATCTAACTAACTTGCATACTAATTCTTGTACATATTTCAATTATCGTTCAATGTTTAGTTTACATTTTAAATGCAAGTGTCCCTAGTGGAACATAGCGCTCTAAGTCAAAATAAAAATATAAGTTATTGAATGAGAGGGCTTTGTGAAGAAAGCAGTAAATTTATTAGTTATAAATTATATCGATAGATGGCAATTGAATTCCTGAACATAAAATAGAGAATATTATTTTAAAAAATCTTAAAAATATATTAACATAATATTTTTCATTTAAAATATAAATATATATAGGTAATATATTAATCAATTCATGTTATAAATATAGACCAATTTAAACAACCACACTTTTTCAATTTATTTGACTTTTTTTACCAACAAAGCAAATAAATATATATCATCTAAAATATATTTTCTAGAATATTATTTATAAAAAAAAAATCACAGAAGTACATTTAAATAATATTATTACAAATATAAACTAAACAGATATAACTTGTTTATATTAATAATATAAAAGTCGTTGGACGAGTGGGTAACACCCTCGATTCCCGACAGTCATGAACCAGGATCCCACGTTAACATTTTGTTTAATATGTGAATAACCTTCACATATTATTCACTGTTTCAATTATCGTGAACTTGGTTGCTCTTGCTGAGCGGTACCTATTAATGTGATTTTGAACCTATTGTTAATATTATAATCCCTTTAGTATATAGTATTATTAATAAAAGACAATTCGCTGAGGGAAAATTTTATATAACGGCAATACAAGCTTTCGGGTGTAACAGCCCTTCGACAGGTATAAATACTACTAACTATTATATATTTTTTAATTATTTATATAACTGTATTATGCAAATAATTATTTTTGCATATCTCATATTTCCATTGTATATATAAATAGAGTAGAACTACCTCCCTGTAGAGCATAACACCTAATTGCAGAGCCAAAGTGTCCTTTAGGGAGAGATGTCCTCTTACCGGAGAGTTTCTAAAGAGTGAAAATGGTAATTTTGCAAATGAAAACTGTCCTTTGTAGAGAGGTGTCTTCTTACCAGAGAGTTGCTAAAGAGTGAAAATGGTAATTTTGCAAATGAAAACTGTCCTTTGTAGAGAGGTGTTCTCTTACCGGAGAGTTTCTAAATAGTAAAAATGGTAATTTTGCAAATGAAAACTGTCCTTTGTAGAGAGATGTTCTCTTACCGGAGAGTTTCTAAATAGTAAAAATGGTAATTTTGCAAATGAAAACTGTCCTTTGTAGAGAGGTGTCTTCTTACCGAAGAGTTGCTAAATAGTAAAAATGGTAATTTTTCAAATAAAAACTGTCCTTTGTAGAGAGGTGTTCTCTTACCGAAGAGTTGCTAAATAGTAAAAATGGTCATTTTGCAAATGAAAACTGTCCTTTGTAGAGAGGTGTTCTCTTACCGGAGAGTTTCTAAATAGTAAAAATGGTAATTTTGCAAATGAAAACTGTCCTTTGTAGAGAGGTGTCCTCTTACCGAAGAGTTGCTAAATAATAAAAATGGAAATTCGCAAATAAAAACTGTTCTTTGTAGAGAGGTGTCTTCTTACCGAAGAGTTGCTAAATAGTAAAAATGGTAATTTTGCAAATAAAAACTGTCCTTTGTAGAGAGGTGTTCTCTTAGCGGAGAGTTTCTAAATAGTAAAAATGGTCATTTTGCAAATGAAAACTGTCCTTTGTAGAGAGGTGTCCTCTTACCGAAGAGTTGCTAAATAGTAAAAATGGTAATTTTGCAAATGAAAACTGTCTTTTGTAGAGAGGTCGTCTTCTTACCGGAGAGTTTCTAAATAGTAAAAATGGTAATTTTGCAAATGAAAACTGTCTTTTGTAGAGAGGTATCTTCTTACCGCAGAGTTGCTAAATAGTAAAAATGGTAATTTTGCAAATAAAAACTGTCTTTTGTAGAGAGGTCGTCTTCTTACCGAAGAGTTGCTAAATAGTGAAAATTGTAATTTTGCAAATGAAAACTGTCCTTTGTAGAGAGGTGTCTTCTTACCGGAGAGTTTCTAAATAGTAAAAATGGTAATTTTGCAAATGAAAACTGTCTTTTGTAGAGAGGTCGTCTTCTTACCGGAGAGTTGCTAAATAGTGAAAATTGTAATTTTGCAAATGAAAACTGTCCTTTGTAGAGAGGTGTCTTCTTACTGGAGAGTTTCTAAATAGTAAAAATGGTAATTTTGCAAATGAAAACTGTCTTTTGTAGAGAGGTGTCCTCTTACTGGAGAGTTTCTAAAAAGGGAAAATGGTAATTTTGCAAATAAAAACTGTCCTTTGTAGAGAGGTCGTCTTCTTACCGAAGAGTTACTAAATAGTAAAAATGGTAATTTTGCAAATGAAAACTGTCCTTTGTAGAGAGGTGTCCTCTGGCGGGGTGTCCACTAAAAGGAGGTTCTACTGTATATGGATTTGTATAAATTCAAAAAACTTCAGTAGCGTAGTTACACCTGTCGAGGAACTGTTGAAAACTTGTATTGCCGTTATATATAAAAGAAACTCCCCTCTCAGCGAATTGTCTTTTATTTATAAACAGATTGAAAACATCTTTTGGTCAGGAAATCTCTCTCTCTAACGTATTTTTAACAAAGTCTTTTTGGTGTAAATCTTTATTTATATCTTCCTATAAGACGAATGTTCGTTTAACGATTAAGAGTCTATAAACGACATTTATATATTTCTTATTAAAGTATTTTACCTTAATAAAGAGCTTAAATAATAATGTTTATGTGGGGAATATTCGTGTACACACTCATGGACAAATCTTAAGGAAGTTGTACCTTTTACCATGTATATCGGGATTCAGACAATAACTCTGAAATATATTACAGTGACCTTTATTAAAGGTACACTGGTGGACAAAACTTAAGGAAGTTGTACCTTTTGCCATGTATATCGGGATTCAGACAATAACTCTGAAATATATTACAGTGACCTTTATTAAAGACACACTTATGGACAATACTTAAGGAAGTTGTACCTTTTACCATGTATATCGGGATTCAGACAATAACTCTGAAATATATTACAGTGACCTTTATTGAAGACATACCTGAATCCCGATATACATGCTGAAAGATACAACTTTCTTAAGTTTTGTCCATGAGTGGATATATAGTCTTCATGACATCGGGAAAGGACACGTGGGATAATAATACTAAAAATATATATTTAAAAAAAAACTATGGCTCAATGAATAGTTTATTTTTCCAAATGTAGATGGCGCGGTAGGACATTTGATGGTCTATTATGTAAATAGGATTTATAATGACTAATGTTTTCTAGAATGATATTTTATCCTTTTTTAAAAATATATATTTAATAAAATTCTTTCATTTTATTATTTTTTCTTTATTTTAAAATTAGAAACAAAAAAAAAAACGATTTATAAATGTTAAAAATAAACTTTTTTTTTTAATATAAAAAAATTATATCTCTGATTCTTTTTTTATTTTTAACATTGTTGAGTTATTTTGTTAAAAATCGCGATGCTCTGATTTCTAAAGAAGATTGAATTTTGAAATTTGTAGAGTTTAGTTCTCAATGCCTGGAGCGCTCAAGGACTTTCTCTCAAAGTTTTCTGGAAGGAATCAATATGGCCACCTTCTCAGCGTCTGCTTGATAAAAAGAGGGAAATTTAATCAATGTAATCGATATTGTCAAGGTCGCGGAGAGAATCGTCTGCCTACCTACCTATCATCATCAATCATTATCACAATTATTCTACTCGTTGGTTACATTTAAATTTAGATCTAGCTTTTTTTTTTTTCACTTTTCTATCACTAAAACATAAATTGATAAGCGCTGTTTTCTGACATTTAAATTTAGATCTAGCTTTTTTTTTTACACTTTTCTATCACTAAAACATAAATTGATAAGCGGTGTTTTCTGACATTTAAATTTAGATCTAGCTTTTTTTTTTACACTTTTCTATCACTAAAACATAAATTGATAAGCGGTGTTTTCTGACATTTAAATTTAGATCTAGCTTTTTTTTTACACTTTTCTATCACTAAAACATAAATTGATAAGCGGTGTTTATTGACATTTAAATTTAGATCTACCTTTTTTTAACTTTTCTATCACTAAAACATAAATTGGTAAGCGGTGTTTTCTGACATTTAAATATAGATCTTTAAAGTTTTACACAAATAAATTTACTGGCAATGCGTTTCTTTTAAATATCATCAAATATTGTCTATACAGACCTTACTGCAATGATATGAGTTATTGAATGAGAGGGCTTGGCTCATCAGTAGTGAACCCTCTCAGCGGTTTCGACAAATTAATCTCTAGACCGCTCTACTATTGTATTGGACTGGTTTTGTTATATACCCTGAATTTTCTATGGAAGGCAGCTTAGGGGTGTTTAGTGAACTATGGACATAAGCTTATAGGTCTGTAGAGGTACATACATATAATTTCAAGGTATTGCATCGAGCAAAGCTCTTCCGCAAAATATGTTTTCATAACCAATATATATTAGTAAATTAAATTTTATTGCCATCTATCGTTAAAGTTTTACACAAATAAATTTACTGGCAATGCGTTTCTTTTAAATATCATCAAATATTATCTCTACAGACCTTACTGCAATGATATGAGTTATTGAATGAGAGTCTGTAGAGATAATATTTGATGATATTTAAAAGAAACGCATTGCCAGTAAATTTATTTGTGTAAAACTTTAACGATAGATGGCAATAAAATTTAATTTACAAATATAGATCTAGCTTTTTCACTTTTCTATCACTAAAACATAAATTGATAAGTGGTTATCTGACTAATTATATTATTTATCAAATTATATTTGTTTTTTTAGCGTATATTTACGCAAGTATGGTTTTAAATACCTATTTCTTGATTTGTCAAGAAGTCTCGTTGTTTACTTTTCTTGATTTATGTATAAAATGGGTTGGCCAAATATCAGGGAAAAGGTTAAATCAACGTTTAGTTAGATTTCTGTTCCAATAGATGGCGCTCTGCTATCTTAAAAGCTGATGTGTTCGTTATCAGGATATTCATTCTTTTTTTTTTTAATTTTAATAGTAGTATATTGAAAATAAAGCAATCCATAAATATAAATCCATAAAAAGGGTAACCTTTTTAATTAAAAATAGAAGTATATATGTATGTGAACAAATATTTTAAAATTTAGAAATAATTCATGTGTTGATATTAAAAACAATAAAGACATAACCTGACTGTTCACATGAGTATTTTTAGATCGCAGAGCGCCATCTAGTGGAACAAACTAAACTAAATCAGTCATATTTAGATATTTCAATTTCTTGATAAATCAAGAAAAGCCAACTACCTGTAGTAATATATATGTTTTAAAATACAATATAACGCGGCTGATGATTGTAAAACGAAAAATGAAATTATACCGCGAATGTTTCTTTTATAAAAATCGAAATATATTTTCAAAGAGAAATAGCGACATTTCTAACTTTGAGAATGAGGCATGGAAAGTTAGAAATGTCGCTATTTCTCTTTGAAAATAAATTTCGATTTTTTATAAAAGAAACATTCGCGGTATAATTTCATTTTTCGTTATATATATGTTTTATTTATATATTTAAAGTATACATGATAGAAGTCATGATAATCACGATGAGTAGTTAGTATCTATCTTTCAATATAAGTACACCACATGTCTACACATGTAGAAATATTTTCGAATTTTGAACTTATATAAAAGACTGGCGTTTCTAGATACAACAAATAGGTCAAAATTCTAGTACTATTACAGTTGAAAATGGTTTATTGGTTTTTAAAATGAAACTTTCTCTCCTATCTTTTTTTACATGCTATATATAGTTCCTATTTTCAAATATAGATGGCGCACTACTGCATATTATTTCGATTATAATACACACAGCGTTATTAAGACCACCGGTCTTATACAGATTCATCACAGGAAGAAAGGAAGCATAGATGGGGCTCCTGGACTCCAGACAGCACAGAACCCAACAACAGCCTCTAGGTCCTACACATGTCGAGTTACTCACGTTATTTCGTGCATACGTCAAGGTTAGAGTATCATGTTCCGATTATAATACATACATACAGCTTTATTAAGACCACTGGGCTTATACAGATTCACCACAGGAAGAAAGGAAGTATAGATGGAGCTTCTATACTCCAGACAGCACAGAACCCAACAACAGTCTACAGGTCCGAAACATGTCCAGTTACCCACGTTATTTCGTGCATAGGTTAGCGTATCATGTTCCGATTATAATATATGTCATAGAAATATATAATAATATTTATAATAGACACAATAATTTATTCTGTCTACTTAAAACTTGCGACATCAGACTTTCCACTTCATTAAGTTTTGTCTCTTTATGAATGTTCTGCGCGACGGGCGATGCAGCATCAACATCTGATCTCATGGAATGAGGTGTAGGGGTGCAGCTTTCGTTGATAATGGCAACAGCACACTTTGGTGAAAATCTGACCTTGCCTGTAATTTGATGCCATTTCTAACATGGAAGCAGAAGCCTTTGCTGCCGACTCTAACATAAGTACAGATGCAACTCCTCCTTACCCCTATAAAGGAACCCTTGCTGAGGTCTATCAACCAGGTCAGTTGAACTCAGGATGTTTAAAGAGGTCTTTCTCCTCTTTTAACAATGCTGCTGTTGGTCCGTGACTGTTTATTCGTCAGAATTATTCTGCTTGTTTCGCAGCTGGCCTTCATATCTGAAGGTAGTTCTCCTATCTGACACCAGGAGATGCGCCCTGTAGCAGTTAGCTCTGCCGAGGGCTCTATGAGTGTATTTTAAATTTTCAAACAATATAGAAATCTATATAGATTAATTGAAATTATGATGAAAAATCAAGGTTAGTTCAACCACGGATTCTGAAAAGTCTCAGTCGAAGCCGGTTCATTTATCTAGAATATATTGAACATACTTTAGCACCCATCTCAAATTATTTATTATAAATCTAATACTATTAGTTATTTTCCTGAGATTTTCCATTATTTAGAAAGGATTTAAATTCCATTAAATAAATAATATATAATCTAATATGCAAATAGATAATAATGCTAATGATCCCTAGAGAGATTTTGCATATCTTAAAATCGATATCTATATTGGAATGTAATTAACTATGCAAATTTTGGTAATATATATTCTCCGCTCCTCCCCCTATTGTATTAATTATATATATTGGATTTATATATGAATTTTAAATAAATAAAACATCTTAGGGGGAAAGGTTTTTTGATCAGTTTTTATTACATGAACTCAAGTTTTCGGGCATATAGACCCTCTCTCTTTGACGGGTGTAACACAATAACCATTTTTTTTTTAAATTACAAATATTTTCACAATTTTATCATGAATAGAGATTTATCATGAACAATAACTGATATTTATAAGCACGAAAGCTTGAGTTCAAGTAATCAAAACTGATAAAGACACTTATCTACGGATCGATTTTTATAAATACATTAATGGACAAAACTTAAAGAAGTGAAGTCTTTTATGCGGCCGGTCGTCTGTTTTTAAAGAAAACAGAGACAATTTTGTTTAGACTTGGTTATCTCGTGGTCTTCAATAAAAGTCACTGTAATATCTTTCAGATTTATTGTCTGAATACCGATATACATGATAAAAGCTACAACCTCCTTAAGTTTTGTCCATGAGTATGTCTTTAATAAAGGTCACTGTAATATCCTTTAGAGTTATTGTCTGAATCCCGAAATACATGATAAAAGGTACAACCTCCTTAAGTTTTGTCCATGAGTGTGTCTTTAATAAAGGTCACTGTAATATCCTTCAGAGTTATTGTCTGAATCCCGATAAACATGCTAAAAGGTACAGCTTCCTTAAGTTCTGTCTATGAGTGTATCTTTCAGGGTTATTGTCTGAATCCCGATATACATGCTAAAAGGTACAGCTTGCTTAAGTTTTGTCCATGAGTGTATCTTTCAGAGTTTTTGTCTGAATCCCGATATACATGATAAAAGGTACAACTTCCTTAAGTTTTGTTTATGAGTGTATCCTTCAGAGTTATTGTCTGAATCCCGATAAACATGATAAAAGGTACAACTTCCTTAAGTTTTGTCCATGAGTGTATTTTTCAGAGTTATTTTCTGAATCCCGATATACAAGATAAAAGGTACAATTTCCTTAAAGTTTTGTCCATGAGTGTATCTTTCAGAGTTATTGTCTAAATCCCGATATACATGCTAAAAGGTACAGCTTCTTTAAGTTTTGTCTATGAGTGTATCTTTCAGAGTTATTGTCTGAATCCCGATATACATGCTAAAAGGTACAGCTTGCTTATGTCTTGTCCATGAGTGTATCTTTCAGAGTTATTGTCTGAATCCCTATAAACATGATAAAAGGTACAACTTCCTTAAGTTTTGTCAATGAGTGTATCCTTCAGAGTTATTGTCTGAATCCCGATAAACATTATACAAGGTACAACTTCCTTAAGTTTTGTCCATGAGTGCATCTTTCAGAGTTATTGTCTGAATCCCGATAAACATGATAAAAGGTACAACTTCCTTAAGTTTTGTCCATGAGTGTATCTTTCAGAGTTATTGTCTGAATCCCGATAAACATGATAAAAGGTACAACTTCCTTAAGTTTTGTCCATGAGTGTATCTTTCAGAGTTATTGTCTGAATCCCGATAAACATGATAAAAGTTACAACTTCCTTAAGTTTTGTCCATGAGTGTATCTTTCAGAGTTATTGTTTGATTCCCGATATACATGAGATAAAAGGTACAACTTCCTTAAGTTTTGTCCATGAGTGTATCTTTCAGAGTTATTGTCTGAATCCCGATAAACATGATAAAAGGTACAACTTCCTTAAGTTTTGTCAATGAGTGTATCCTTCAGAGTTATTGTCTGAATCCCGATAAACATGATAAAAGGTACAACTTCCTTAAGTTTTGTCCATGAGTGTATCTTTCAGAGTTATTGTCTGAATCCCGATAAACATGATAAAAGGTACAACTTCCTTAAGTTTTGTCCATGAGTGTATCTTTCAGAGTTATTGTCTGAATCCCGATAAACATGATAAAAGGTACAACTTCCTTAAGTTTTGTCCATGAGTGTATCTTTCAGAGTTATTGTCTGAATCCCGATATACATGATAAAAGGTACAATTTCCTTAAAGTTTTGTCCATGAGTGTATCTTTCAGAGTTATTGTCTGAATCCCGATATACATGATAAAAGGTACAAATTCCTTAAAGTTTTGTCCATGAGTGTATCTTTCAGAGTTATTGTCTGAATCCCGATATACATGATAAAAGGTACAAATTCCTTAAAGTTTTGTCCATGAGTGTATCTTTCAGAGTTATTGTCTGAATCCCGATATACATGATAAAAGGTACAACCTCCTTAAGTGTTGTCCATGAGTGTGTCTTCAATAAAAGTCACTGTAAAATAAAAGGATTTAAAAGCGCGAATGTTTCTTTTATACATAAAACGAACTTCTACTGTCCTTACTGCGATGAAAAATATATTGGGAGGGCTTGGCTCATCAGTGGTGAACCCTCCCAGCGGTTTCGCCAATTTAATCCACCAGACCGCTTCTCAGAGCTCTAATATTGTATTGGATCATTCTGCTTTTATATGCTACACTGAAGGATGGAATCCTAGAAATGGTTTTCAAGTAAACTATGGACATAAGCTTATAGGACAGTAGAATTATATTCAAATATTTGCTTCGAGCAATGCTCTTCACCAAACTATAAAGACAAGGTCATTAGGAATAAATTAACACAAAGCAATAACGCGCCATCTATACATATAAAATAAAAGGATTTAAAAGCGCGAATGTTTCTTTTATACATAAAACGAACTTCTACTGTCCTTACTGCGATGAAAAATATATTGGGAGGGCTTGGCTCATCAGTGGTGAACCCTCCCAGCGGTTTCGCCAATTTAATCCACCAGACCGCTTCTCAGAGCTCTAATATTGTATTGGATCATTCTGCTTTTATATGCTACACTGAAGGATGGAATCTTAGAAATGGTTTTCAAGTAAACTATGGACATAAGCTTATAGGACAGTAGAATTATATTCAAATATTTGCTTCGAGCAATGCTCTTCAGCAAACTATAAAGACAAGGTCATTAGGAATAAATTAACACAAAGCAATAACGCGCCATCTATACATATAAAATAAAAGGATTTAAAAGCGCGAATGTTTCTTTTATACATAAAACGAACTTCTACTGTCCTTACTGCGATGAAAAATATATTGGGAGGGCTTGGTTCATCTTTACTTGAAAACCATTTCTAAGATTCCATCCTTCAGTGTAGCATATAAAAGCAGAATGATCCAATACAATATTAGAGCTCTGAGAAGCGGTCTGGTGGATTAAATTGGCGAAACCGCTGGGAGGGTTCACCACTGATGAGCCAAGCCCTCCCAATATATTTTTCATCGCAGTAAGGACAGTAGAAGTTCGTTTTATGTATAAAAGAAACATTCGCGCTTTTAAATCCTTTTATTTTATATGTATAGATGGCGCGTTATTTCTTTGTTTTAAAAGTCACTGTAATATCTTTCAGAGTTATTGTCTGAATCCCGATATACATGGTAAAAGGTACAACTTCCTTAAGTGTTGTCCATGCGTGTATATAACGACCACTCTGTAAACATTATTCTGAAACATTGTTCCTTTAAGCAGAAAGGGAAAACTATTCCGAGGGCTTTTCATCGTGTGATGGAGAAATAAATAATTTTAAATATTTCTTCAGCTTTATTATATAATATAGCACCTTGGGACTCTGGGTAACCACTGAGTTAAGAAAATATTACGCTCTAATTGGCTGATTAACACAACGCTGAATTGAGGTCTCGTGACAGGAGATAATTAAACACCAGGCGATTAAAGCAGACAACATACCCTTATATGAAAGCTTACAAGGAATTTTAATTCTAGAAGAAGATAGGCTAACAGCATCGTCGAAATATTGAAAATGTTAAAAATAAATACGATATTGCCATGTGGAAAAATAGGGGAGACAAACTTCAGGTTGACACAGCAATTTATTTAAGGCAAGAACAAACTAAGAATGATAAACAAAAGATAAGCAATGAGGGAAGTTTACAGAGTAGTAAAATATAAACATAAAAATGATACTCTGTCAATAAAATAATAAATACTTTGCTACATATCTCCTTTCCTACGGGAGCTGTGACCCACAGCTAGCAATCATTGTAGTTACTGACATGGATCTGACGTGCTTCTGCCAATGATTCCATCGAAGTCTTCGAACTTTGTCCCTAGTACCTTTGCGACCTTTTTCTTGCGGCGTGAAGAGCGGCTTTGTCGTCGTATCGTCTAAAGGGACATCGTCGTCTTCGAGGGAAGTCTTGGCTTTGACACGTTGGTGGAATCCTGGAGTCAGTCTCTGAAAATGTAGATTACAGCAGCCATGGTCCCAAGGTCTTCTCGGCGATCTTTAGTTTGTCTTCTCTAATCTACCCAGCATCTCCACCAAAATGCCACGTGGAAAATTAGGAAAGACAAACTTCGGGATGACACAGCAATTTATTTAAGGCAAGAACAAACTATGAATGATAAAGAAAAAGATAAGCAATGAAGGTTGTTACGTAGACTTTGACTTTATCATCATCGGTGCTGACGTCACACACTACGCTTCAGACTTTTCTGTTTTGATTTTTCGCTCGCTTGTTTTTACAACAGTTGTATTAGAACAAGTCGTTCCTTAAATAAATATATATATATTAGTTTATATCAAATGGGATGTCCTCGTAACTACAAAATAAGTGAGTACAAAACAACTTGGAATCTTTAAATAGAAACATCGTATTTTTGCTAAGCCTATCAAAGGTATTTTACAGAGTAGAAAAATATAAACATAAAAAGTTATACTCTGTCAATAAACTAATGAATACTTTGCTACAATATTATTGAGCTATGATAAGTGTGTTCGATTCGAATATATATTCATAAACCGATTATTGATATATTTATAAATAATTCTACTTTGTGTAAAACCATCAATATCACAAAATAATATAAAGAAACAGGAGTTTACATTGAAATTATTACATCAAAAGTTTACATGGAAATTATTACATCAAAAGTTTAGATTGCGAGTTATACTTCCAAAAGATTGTTGTCATTTCTTTAAACTTATTTACATTCAAATGGAATTTTCCCTTTTTTTTTATTTGACAACCTTGCGTTCTTTCAAACTTTCGTCTGTCTAAAAATAAATTAATCTTTTGGAATTTTATTTTTTTCTACTATAAAGGTTTTTTAAAATATAATCTGTAAAGTTATTTATATATCTGAATGCTATATTTTAAAATTATATATAGATATATATATTGAAGAACCTTTATATTTTTATCGTAAATTCAATCCTAATATAATAATTCATATATTACAGTAAACATATAAATATAATAATTCCTTCTTTTCAAAATCCACAACGAATCTGTTGTTGACTTTGCTTAGAATATTTTTAATGAAACTGATTCCAATAATTATTAATTAAACATTATATTTATTGATTTACAAGAGAGAGAACAAAATATAAAAGGGAAACTAATATTAAACAAAGGAACTTTTTTTTATTCGGTTAGAGCCTATTTACCTGTGAGCTTACACACACTCTGTGGTAACAATTAATTAATATATAAACAACATCTGTGTATGCAAATATATTTTTTCACCAAAATATTAAAATAAATTTCAACAAATTTGTAAATTATTTCTGTTATGTAAATTACTCAATATATATATATGTCATTTCTCCTTTAACTTTTTGTATTTGTATTACAACATGATGAAGAACGTTATTGTCTGAAAGCTTGCCAAGCTAATATGTCTTTAATAAAGAATCTTGTCGCCCTTAGCTTTTATTTTTTTTTTCTTAGAAATGTTATCATGGGATTTCTGCTATTGTAACATTTAATATAATTTATGTGAAAACACGTTACTGAAACCAAGATCCATATATTGGCAGTCTCTGTATTATGTAGATTGAGGTGGGTAATAAACCTACAACACTTATTTTGATAAATTCAGAACGTACGTCTCTCTGTAGGCCTTGGTTTTATGACTCTCGTCAGTTTAGACGGATTTTGATGAGTTCCACACGGGAACTTCTGAATTTTCCAAAGAGGTGTTTAGCTGTTAAAGTGGTCAGGCCAATTTTATGGCCAAAATATAGATGAACATTTTTCAAAAAGTATATTTCGATCAATATACATATATAAATATATGTTTAAAAAAGATGCATATATTGTATTTCTAATTATTTTATTGTTCCAATATTTCGAGGGGCAACTCGCCTCTCTTTATCGAGGATGTTTGTGTTTTTCACTAAAACATGCGAGCACACGTACACCACTCTCGTTCTACAAGGCCAATGAAAGAATTGTATCTTTGATTTAAATATTGTATTCAGTATATATACAGCTAACAATTATATATAATATTGTAGATTATTATTTTATCTATGAAAGAGAGAGAGATTTATATACAACAGTGTAATTGTAAATAATTGTGTGTATGCATATCAATTCTGAATTAATGAAAAATTTGAAATATTGGAACAATAAAATAATTAGAAATCCATTATATGCAACTTTTTAAAATATAATTTTAATTATGGATTGCCAAATCTTCAAAATAAATATGTATGTATATTAAATTATAAAACTATTTTAGAGGCGTAATATTCTTTTTAAAATAAAACAATTTCTACTGTCCTTACTGCGATGGAAAAATTAAAGGGAGGGCCTGGCTCATCAGTGGTGAACCCTCCCAGCGGTTTCGCCAGTTTAATCTACCATACCGCTGTTATATGTTATACGCTCTAGTACATCGTAACATGTATGTATATGTCATACAAAAAAAATAACGTATTTTCTAGATACGTTACCTTTCATGCAGTCAAATGAATAATAACCGTTTATGTTTTCCTTAAATTTTTTATTTTCATTATTTCTCAAAGCAAACAGTTTTACATGCAAAGACAATCAACAATGTATATATTAAAAAAAAAGCAAATTAAGTTATATTCTTTTTGTTTGGCATTCCTTTACATTTTAAAAATTAACTCTGTGTTTAGTTCTTATTTTTAATTTGATTATTTAAATTATAATTTCAGTTATATTAGGAAAACAATCTTAATAAATATTATGGTTATGTAATTATTTTGTTCTATAATTTTAATTTTATTATAATTAATAAAAATCATAGTTTTATTATGTCATATATATATATTGTTTAGTTCTTATGTTACATTTGTACTATTTTTTTCACGTTGTGTAGCGTCCTCACGCAATTCTGGCCTTAACTACCCGTTTCATGATTTTTCAGGATGCCTTAATGACCAATTTTTTGGTCGTTGAGGTACAGCTTGCACCACGCTGATGAGGGCCAACAGCCCGAAACGCGTCCGTGGTTAGCTTTTCTTGATTAATCAAGAATGGGTATTTGGCCAATTCTGGAATAATTAAAAATCAACGAGAATAGTTGATATTTATTCCGATAGATGGCGCCAGCCATCAGCAACTTTCAGTTGCACGATAAGGAGATGCCTTTTTCTTAATTTATGCACCTTATCCCAGTACAATGTTACATTTGTACTATTTTTTCATATATATATATATGCACCAAAAGAGACATCTTTAATTACGTATTAGAACGATGACACTGTACATAACCAAAGTAAAATATTTACTAGTCATGATAAAGAATGAACCACAATACCAGGTTTGTCTGAATTTACCAAGACTGGTGTTGTAGCTTATTCTTTATTATCACTAGTAACGCTTTTACTAGGATGATGCACTGTGTCATCGTTCTGATGTATAATTAAAGGGAGAGATGCCTCTTCTGGTATATGAATATCATCCTCCCGTAACTTTATGTTATATATAAAACGCCTCTTTTATATTCTATCAAAGTAGACGCTAAAACTACCGGCCGACCATTTGTTACTGATCCGAGTCCACTCTCAATGAATGGTGCTTACTGTTAGGGTCTATTTTGACGGGAGAGGTAACTATTATATTGTAGCGTAGAAATCAAGCCTTGAAATATCCTAAGATATAAAAGTATTTATTGATGACGTCACAGCGACGAGTCGACAATTATTAACAAGACAGCCAAAAACTATTTACAGCTAGAGAATCTTGAGCAAGCAAGCAAAGAAATATTTTAAAGATGATTTCAAAAATACAGAGTAATATATATTTTTATAATCTGTTGAATATATTTTCATTGAATATTATTAAATTAAATAATAAAATATTTCTTCGCCACAATATTTATAAATCAATATTAGTAAATTAAATTTAATTGCCATCTACTATATACTATATACATCTACTAAATGACAATTAAATTTAATTTACTAATATATATTGGTTATGAAAACATATTTTGCGGAAGAGCTTTGCTCGATGCAATACCTTGAAATTATATATTCGATGTGTGAAAGCGACAAATATTGAAGCAAAACAATTTCAGAATTTATTAGAAGAGATAATATTTACCTCTACAATCCTATAAACCTATGTCCATAGTTCACTAAACACCCTTAAGCTGCCTTCAATATAAAATACAGGGTATATTCCAAACTAATCCAATACAATAGTAGAACGGTCTAGATATTAATTTGGCGAAACCGCTGAGAGGGTTCACTACTGATGAGCCAAGCCCTCTCATTCAATAACTCATATCATTGTAGTAAGGTCTGTAGAGATAATATTTGATGATATTTAGAAGAAATGCATTACCAGTATATTTATTTGTGTAAAATAAATCAATATACTCCCGAATAAAATTTACATTTGTCTATATTTACATATATTCTATTATATATATATATTACATACATATGAGGGGATTCCTTTATAATAAAAACAAAAAAGGATAAAAAGTTATAAATTCACGTTAATAAATTACCAAAAGAAATTTTTAAAAAACGAAGCAGAAGATGGACGTAGCGGAGATCGTCTGGTTGAGTAAGAAGGCAGAAGAGACTTAAATAGCGCTATAAAATCCTTTATTTAGCTTCATGTTTAAACTTTATGGGGTTAGCTCCCATGGGAACGATAAGGCTAAACCTGAAGTTTGCTGGAATTTTCTCGTCTGCCGGGGAATCTTTCGCCAAACTTTTTTTTAGGCCTAAACAGCAGCGGTGTAACTTGTGGCAAATTACACCTTGCCGGTCAATATCCAGTGCGGTTATATGTGTCCCTATTTTAACATATACTTGTTTGTAAATATGTGTTTTGAAAATAGAGCAATCCATATATAAATCTTTAATTAAAAAGGCATATATTGGATCAGAATATCATTTATTTTACCAATATTTCAGTTGGTTGAACGCTAACCTTTATCAAGGTGTTATAACATATTTAATGTGTGTCAACAACAAACTCAGCGCCACATAACGTCAATAGAATTAAGTTTTTTAAAATATTTTAGGTTATATTCAATGGGGAGAAAAAATTGTTGTTGACATACATTAATATGTTATAATACCTTGATAAAGGTTGGCGTTCAGCCAACTGAAATATTGGTAAAATAAATGAAATTTTGATCCAATATATGTCTTTTTATTTAAATATCATAAACTAGGTCGACTTTGTTGAGCGGTACCTAATAAAGTAATTTTGGAACAAGAAGATAGACTAATGGCATATGACAAAATAAGATTTAAATTAAAAAAAAAATAATAAAAGATATAAGTATTTTTTAAAAAAAAGTAGGCGATACAATATATAACATACAAAAGATTCCGTGTCTTCAAACAATGATTGGTAAGAGAAAGAAATGGCTTCGATAAAGAATTTTGATGCCAGACGATTTTCTCTCACGCCATTTTTGTCTTTTGCGCAATTTTGAGTTTATTCTTTCTCCCACTCACTCTATGATTGGCTGATTTTTCTTTTACGAAAATATGATCAATATGTAACTTTTGAGAGTTGAATAAATTCATTATATTGCCACGTGTGGAAAATCAGGAAAGACAAACTTCAGAATGACACGGCAATTTATTCAAGTCAAGAACAAAATCAACATTCATAAGATACAAGATAATCAATAAGGGAAATTTCCAGAGTATATAAAAAGTTTATAATCTGAATACATAAAATATAATTTTGAAAATAGAGCAATCCATAAATAAATCTTTAATTAAAAAGGCATATATTGGATCTGGTAGCTCCTTATTTTCTTGAAGACTCTATTTTTGTTCCTTAATAAGGCTCCACTCTGCTGCTGCCTACCCGGTATATTCCTATCAATCCAACACACCAACACTATGAGATACACACTGACTTTATTTAAAACAGCCAAAAAATATTTATACACCTTGGCCCATGGTCAAAAGAATTAAAACAGAATAACTTATTTTAAAAACAAAACTATGCAAAAATAGGCAGTATTAACAATTGACTCAGAATAACAATTTAATAATAAATAAATATTCACACAGATATATACATCTAATTCTCAACAGGATCAAAATATCATTTATTTTACCAATATTTCAGTTGGCTGAACGCCAACCTTTATTAAGGTGTTATAACATATTATTATTATTCATCCAACTGGAATATTGGTAAAATAAATGATATTTTGATCCAATATATGCCTTTTTAATTATACATAATATAATATAAATACTTTGCTCCAATATTTTAAAACATTTTTTCTCTATTTTTAACGAGCTCCTCGTAATATTGATGACAATGAATTTTTAATTGTTACTTGCTCTTTTTAGCATGTATGATTAGATATACCTTTACAACACAACTTTTTTAAATTCCTTATTCTATAACTTTCGGTGACTCTCTGTAACCTTTTTAAATGAAAAGCTAATTCAATATTTTTCTATACTTTTGAATATGATGATGTTTGAAATGGATTCTGAACTGATATTCATTTTAGATAAGATTATAAAGTAAAATATGTTAAGTACAGAGGCGAATATTTGTATTTCAGCTAAAATCTCTGGTGAGATGATCAAAATGTTGTTAAATTCGTATATCAAATTGTTATAGGAAAATTGGAAAGAAATAGCAACAAGTGCCTTTATTAAGGACACTCGTCCCATACAGAATTCTCCTAGATGGATAGAACAGAAGTAAACATAACAGTTATCTACAGAAAGTGGAATATAACAAGTCCTTGAATCAACAACAACAAAGCTTTTATTAAGGACACTCGTCCCATACAGGATTCTCCTAGATGGGTAAAACAGAAGTAAACATAACAGTTATCTACAGAAAGTAGAATATAACAAGTCCTTTATTCAACAACAACAAAGCCTTTATTAAGGTCACTCGTCCCATACAGGATTCTCCTAGATGGGTAAACAGAAGTAAACATAACAGTTATCTACAGAAAGTGGAATATAACAAGTCCTTGAATCAACAACAACAAATCCTTTATTAAGGACACTCGTCCCATACAGGATTCTCCTAGATAGGTAAAACAGAAGTAAACATAACAGTTATCTACAGAAAGTGGAATATAACAAGTCCTTGAATCAACAACAACAAAGCCTTTTTTAAGGACACTCGTCCCATACAGGATTCTCCTAGATAGGTAAAACAGAAGTAAACATAACAGTTATCTACAGAAAGTGGAATATAACAAGTCCTTGAATCAACAACAACAAAGCCTTTATTAAGGACACTCGTCCCATACAGGATTCTCCTAGATGGGTAAACAGAAGTAAACATAACAGTTATCTACAGAAAGTGGAATATAACAAGTACTTGAATCAACAACAACAAAGCCTTTATTAAGGACACTCGTCCCATACAGGATTCTCCTAGATAGGTAAAACAGAAGTAAACATAGCAGTTATCTACAGAAAGTAGAATATAACAAGTACTTGAATCAACAACAACAAAGCCTTTATTAAGGACACTCGTCCCATACAGGATTCTCCTAGATAGGTAAAACAGAAGTAAACATAGCAGTTATCTACAGAAAGTGGAATATAACAAGTACTTGAATCAACAACAACAAAGCCTTTATCAAGGACACTCGTCCCATACAGGATTCTCCTAGATAGGTAAAACAGAAGTAAACATAGCAGTTATCTACAGAAAGTGGAATATAACAAGTACTTGAATCAACAACAACAAAGCCTTTATTAAGGACACTCGTCCCATACAGGATTCTCCTAGATAGGTAAAACAGAAGTAAACATAGCAGTTATCTACAGAAAGTGGAATATAACAAGTACTTGAATCAACAACAACAAAGCCTTTATTAAGGACACTCGTCCCATACAGGATTCTCCTAGATAGGTAAAACAGAAGTAAACATTACAGTTATCTACAGAAAGTGGAATATAACAAGTACTTGAATCAACAACAACAAAGCCTTTATTAAGGACACTCGTCCCATACAGGATTCTCCTAGATAGGTAAAACAGAAGTAAACATAGCAGTTATCTACAGAAAGTGGAATATAACAAGTACTTGAATCAACAACAACAAAGCCTTTATTAAGGACACTCGTCCCATACAGGATTCTCCTAGATAGGTAAAACAGAAGTAAACATAGCAGTTATCTACAGAAAGTGGAATATAACAAGTACTTGAATCAACAACAACAAAGCCTTTATTAAGGACACTCGTCCCATACAGGATTCTCCTAGATAGGTAAAACAGAAGTAAACATAGCAGTTATCTACAGAAAGTGGAATATAACAAGTACTTGAATCAACAACAACAAAGCCTTTATTAAGGACACTCGTCCCATACAGGATTCTCCTAGATAGGTAAAACAGAAGTAAACATAACAGTTATCTACAGAAAGTGGAATATAACAAGTACTTGAATCAACAACAACAAAGCCTTTATTAAGGACACTCGTCCCATACAGGATTCTCCTAGATAGGTAAAACAGAAGTAAACATTACAGTTATCTACAGAAAGTGGAATATAACAAGTACTTGAATCAACAACAACAAAGCCTTTATTAAGGACACTCGTCCCATACAGGATTCTCCTAGATAGGTAAAACAGAAGTAAACATAACAGTTATCTACAGAAAGTGGAATATAACAAGTCCTTTAATCAACAACAACAAAGCCTTTATTAAGGACACTCGTCCCATACAGGATTCTCCTAGATAGGTAAAACAGAAGTAAACATAGCAGTTATCTACAGAAAGTGGAATATAACAAGTCCTTTAATCAACAACAACAAAGCCTTTATTAAGGACACTCGTCCCATACAGGATTCTCCTAGATAGGTAAAACAGAAGTAAACATTACAGTTATCTACAGAAAGTGGAATATAACAAGTCCTTTAATCAACAACAACAAAGCCTTTATTAAGGACACTCGTCCCATACAGGATTCTCCTAGATAGGTAAAACAGAAGTAAACATAGCAGTTATCTACAGAAAGTGGAATATAACAAGTCCTTTAATCAACAACAACAAAGCCTTTATTAAGGTCACTTGTCCCATACAGGATTCTCCTAGTTGGGTAAAACAGAAGTAAACATAACAGTTATCTACAGAAAGTGGAATATAACAAGTACTTGAATCAACAACAACAAAGCCTTTATTAAGGACACTCGTCCCATACAGGATTCTCCTAGATAGGTAAAACAGAAGTAAACATAACAGTTATCTACAGAAAGTGGAATATAACAAGTACTTGAATCAACAACAACAAAGCCTTTATTAAGGACACTCGTCCCATACAGGATTCTCCTAGATAGGTAAAACAGAAGTAAACATTACAGTTATCTACAGAAAGTGGAATATAACAAGTACTTGAATCAACAACAACAAAGCCTTTATTAAGGACACTCGTCCCATACAGGATTCTCCTAGATAGGTAAAACAGAAGTAAACATAACAGTTATCTACAGAAAGTGGAATATAACAAGTCCTTTAATCAACAACAACAAAGCCTTTATTAAGGACACTCGTCCCATACAGGATTCTCCTAGATAGGTAAAACAGAAGTAAACATAGCAGTTATCTACAGAAAGTGGAATATAACAAGTCCTTTAATCAACAACAACAAAGCCTTTATTAAGGACACTCGTCCCATACAGGATTCTCCTAGATAGGTAAAACAGAAGTAAACATTACAGTTATCTACAGAAAGTGGAATATAACAAGTCC
The DNA here is from genome assembly GCA_030710605.1 of Cordylochernes scorpioides. Lineage (NCBI taxonomy): Eukaryota > Metazoa > Arthropoda > Arachnida > Pseudoscorpiones > Chernetidae > Cordylochernes > Cordylochernes scorpioides. Next base: position 14,618,998 of record CP092882.1, on the reverse strand, counting down.
TTTAATCAACAACAACAAAGCCTTTATTAAGGACATTCGTCCCATACAGGATTCTCCTAGTTGGGTAAAACAGAAGTAAACATTACAGTTATCTACAGAAAGTGGAATATAACAAGTCCTTTAATCAACAACAACAAAGCCTTTATTAAGGACACTCGTCCCATACAGGATTCTCCTAGTTGGGTAAAACAGAAGTAAACATTACAGTTATCTACAGAAAGTGGAATATAACAAGTCCTTTAATCAACAACAACAAAGCCTTTATTAAGGACACTCGTCCCATACAGGATTCTCCTAGTTGGGTAAAACAGAAGTAAACATAACAGTTATCTACAGAAAGTGGAATATAACAAGTACTTGAATCAACAACAACAAAGCCTTTATTAAGGACACTCGTCCCATACAAGATTCTCCTAGTTGGGTAAAACAGAAGTAAACATAACAGTTATCTACAGAAAGTGGAATATAACAAGTCCTTTAATCAACAACAACAAAGCCTTTATTAAGGACACTCGTCCCATACAGGATTCTCCTAGTTGGGTAAAACAGAAGTAAACATAACAGTTATCTACAGAAAGTGGAATATAACAAGTACTTGAATCAACAACAACAAAGCCTTTATTAAGGACACTCGTCCCATACAGGATTCTCCTAGATAGGTAAAACAGAAGTAAACATAGCAGTTATCTACAGAAAGTGGAATATAACAAGTCCTTTAATCAACAACAACAAAGCCTTTATTAAGGTCACTTGTCCCATACAGGATTCTCCTAGATAGGTAAAACAGAAGTAAACATAGCAGTTATCTACAGAAAGTGGAATATAACAAGTCCTTTAATCAACAACAACAAAGCCTTTATTAAGGTCACTTGTCCCATACAGGATTCTCCTAGATAGGTAAAACAGAAGTAAACATAACAGTTATCTACAGAAAGTGGAATATAACAAGTACTTGAATCAACAACAACAAAGCCTTTATTAAGGTCACTTGTCGCATACAGGATTCTCCTAGATAGGTAAAACAGAAGTAAACATAACAGTTATCTACAGAAAGTGGAATATAACAAGTACTTGAATCAACAACAACAAAGCCTTTATTAAGGTCACTTGTCCCATACAGGATTCTCCTAGATAGGTAAAACAGAAGTAAACATAACAGTTATCTACAGAAAGTGGAATATAACAAGTACTTGAATCAACAACAACAAAGCCTTTATTAAGGTCACTTGTCCCATACAGGATTCTCCTAGATAGGTAAAACAGAAGTAAACATAACAGTTATCTACAGAAAGTGGAATATAACAAGTACTTGAATCAACAACAACAAAGCCTTTATTAAGGTCACTTGTCCCATACAGGATTCTCCTAGATAGGTAAAACAGAAGTAAACATTACAGTTATCTACAGAAAGTGGAATATAACAAGTACTTGAATCAACAACAACAAAGCCTTTATTAAGGTCACTTGTCCCATACAGGATTCTCCTAGATAGGTAAAACAGAAGTAAACATAACAGTTATCTACAGAAAGTGGAATATAACAAGTACTTGAATCAACAACAACAAAGCCTTTATTAAGGTCACTTGTCCCATACAGGATTCTCCTAGATAGGTAAAACAGAAGTAAACATAACAGTTATCTACAGAAAGTGGAATATAACAAGTACTTGAATCAACAACAACAAAGCCTTTATTAAGGTCACTTGTCCCATACAGGATTCTCCTAGATAGGTAAAACAGAAGTAAACATAACAGTTATCTACAGAAAGTGGAATATAACAAGTACTTTAATCAACAACAACAAAGCCTTTATTAAGGACATTCGTCCCATACAGGATTCTCCTAGTTGGGTAAAACAGAAGTAAACATTACAGTTATCTACAGAAAGTGGAATATAACAAGTCCTTTAATCAACAACAACAAAGCCTTTATTAAGGACACTCGTCCCATACAGGATTCTCCTAGTTGGGTAAAACAGAAGTAAACATTACAGTTATCTACAGAAAGTGGAATATAACAAGTCCTTTAATCAACAACAACAAAGCCTTTATTAAGGACACTCGTCCCATACAGGATTCTCCTAGTTGGGTAAAACAGAAGTAAACATAACAGTTATCTACAGAAAGTGGAATATAACAAGTACTTGAATCAACAACAACAAAGCCTTTATTAAGGACACTCGTCCCATACAGGATTCTCCTAGTTGGGTAAAACAGAAGTAAACATAACAGTTATCTACAGAAAGTGGAATATAACAAGTCCTTTAATCAACAACAACAAAGCCTTTATTAAGGACACTCGTCCCATACAGGATTCTCCTAGTTGGGTAAAACAGAAGTAAACATAACAGTTATCTACAGAAAGTGGAATATAACAAGTACTTGAATCAACAACAACAAAGCCTTTATTAAGGACACTCGTCCCATACAGGATTCTCCTAGATAGGTAAAACAGAAGTAAACATAGCAGTTATCTACAGAAAGTGGAATATAACAAGTCCTTTAATCAACAACAACAAAGCCTTTATTAAGGTCACTTGTCCCATACAGGATTCTCCTAGATAGGTAAAACAGAAGTAAACATAGCAGTTATCTACAGAAAGTGGAATATAACAAGTCCTTTAATCAACAACAACAAAGCCTTTATTAAGGTCACTTGTCCCATACAGGATTCTCCTAGATAGGTAAAACAGAAGTAAACATAACAGTTATCTACAGAAAGTGGAATATAACAAGTACTTGAATCAACAACAACAAAGCCTTTATTAAGGTCACTTGTCCCATACAGGATTCTCCTAGATAGGTAAAACAGAAGTAAACATAACAGTTATCTACAGAAAGTGGAATATAACAAGTACTTGAATCAACAACAACAAAGCCTTTATTAAGGTCACTTGTCCCATACAGGATTCTCCTAGATAGGTAAAACAGAAGTAAACATAACAGTTATCTACAGAAAGTGGAATATAACAAGTACTTGAATCAACAACAACAAAGCCTTTATTAAGGTCACTTGTCCCATACAGGATTCTCCTAGATAGGTAAAACAGAAGTAAACATAACAGTTATCTACAGAAAGTGGAATATAACAAGTACTTGAATCAACAACAACAAAGCCTTTATTAAGGTCACTTGTCCCATACAGGATTCTCCTAGATAGGTAAAACAGAAGTAAACATTACAGTTATCTACAGAAAGTGGAATATAACAAGTACTTGAATCAACAACAACAAAGCCTTTATTAAGGTCACTTGTCCCATACAGGATTCTCCTAGATAGGTAAAACAGAAGTAAACATAACAGTTATCTACAGAAAGTGGAATATAACAAGTACTTGAATCAACAACAACAAAGCCTTTATTAAGGTCACTTGTCCCATACAGGATTCTCCTAGATAGGTAAAACAGAAGTAAACATAACAGTTATCTACAGAAAGTGGAATATAACAAGTACTTGAATCAACAACAACAAAGCCTTTATTAAGGTCACTTGTCCCATACAGGATTCTCCTAGATAGGTAAAACAGAAGTAAACATAACAGTTATCTACAGAAAGTGGAATATAACAAGTACTTGAATCAACAACAACAAAGCCTTTATTAAGGTCACTTGTCCCATACAGGATTCTCCTAGTTGGGTAAAACAGAAGTAAACATAGCAGTTATCTACAGAAAGTGGAATATAACAAGTACTTGAATCAACAACAACAAAGCCTTTATTAAGGACACTCGTCCCATACAGGATTCTCCTAGTTGGGTAAAACAGAAGTAAACATAACAGTTATCTACAGAAAGTGGAATATAACAAGTACTTGAATCAACAACAACAAAGCCTTTATTAAGGACACTCGTCCCATACAGGATTCTCCTAGATAGGTAAAACAGAAGTAAACATAACAGTTATCTACAGAAAGTGGAATATAACAAGTACTTGAATCAACAACAACAAAGCCTTTATTAAGGACACTCGTCCCATACAGGATTCTCCTAGTTGGGTAAAACAGAAGTAAACATTACAGTTATCTACAGAAAGTGGAATATAACAAGTACTTGAATCAACAACAACAAAGCCTTTATTAAGGTCACTTGTCCCATACAGGATTCTCCTAGTTGGGTAAAACAGAAGTAAACATAACAGTTATCTACAGAAAGTAGAATATAACAAGTCCTTGAATCAACAACAACAAAGCCTTTATTAAGGACACTTGTCCCATACAGGATTCTCCTAGATAGGTAAAACAGAAGTAAACATAACAGTTATCTACAGAAAGTGGAATATAACAAGTACTTGAATCAACAACAACAAAGCCTTTATTAAGGTCACTTGTCCCATACAGGATTCTCCTATATAGGTAAAACAGAAGTAAACATAACAGTTATCTACAGAAAGTGGAATATAACAAGTACTTGAATCAACAACAACAAAGCCTTTATTAAGGACACTCGTCCCATACAGGATTCTCCTAGTTGGGTAAAACAGAAGTAAACATTACAGTTATCTACAGAAAGTGGAATATAACAAGTACTTGAATCAACAACAACAAAGCCTTTATTAAGGTCACTTGTCCCATACAGGATTCTCCTAGATAGGTAAAACAGAAGTAAACATAGCAGTTATCTACAGAAAGTGGAATATAACAAGTCCTTTAATCAACAACAACAAAGCCTTTATTAAGGTCACTTGTCCCATACAGGATTCTCCTAGATAGGTAAAACAGAAGTAAACATAACAGTTATCTACAGAAAGTGGAATATAACAAGTACTTGAATCAACAACAACAAAGCCTTTATTAAGGTCACTCGTCCCATACAGGATTCTCCTAGATAGGTAAAACAGAAGTAAACATAGCAGTTATCTACAGAAAGTGGAATATAACAAGTCCTTGAATCAACAACAACAAAGCCTTTATTAAGGACACTCGTCCCATACAGGATTCTCCTAGATAGGTAAAACAGAAGTAAACATAACAGTTATCTACAGAAAGTGGAATATAACAAGTCCTTTAATCAACAACAACAAAGCCTTTATTAAGGACACTCGTCCCATACAGGATTCTCCTAGATGGGTAAAACAGAAGTAAACATAACAGTTATCTACAGAAAGTGGAATATAACAAGTCCTTGAATCAACAACAACAAAGCCTTTATTAAGGACACTCGTCCCATACAGGATTCTCCTAGATAGGTAAAACAGAAGTAAACATAACAGTTATCTACAGAAAGTGGAATATAACAAGTCCTTTAATCAACAACAACAAAGCCTTTATTAAGGTCACTTGTCCCATACAGGATTCTCCTAGATAGGTAAAACAGAAGTAAACATAGCAGTTATCTACAGAAAGTGGAATATAACAAGTCCTTTAATCAACAACAACAAAACCTTTATTAAGTTCACTCGTCCCATACAGGATTCTCCTAGATAGGTAAAACAGAAGTAAACATAGCAGTTATCTACAGAAAGTGGAATATAACAAGTCCTTTAATCAACAACAACAAAACCTTTATTAAGTTCACTCGTCCCATACAGGATTCTCCTAGATAGGTAAAACAGAAGTAAACATAGCAGTTATCTACAGAAAGTGGAATATAACAAGTCCTTTAATCAACAACAACAAAGCCTTTATTAAGTTCACTCGTCCCAAACAGGATTCTCCTAGATAGGTAAAACAGAAGTAAACATAACAGTTATCTACAGAAAGTAGAATATAACAAGTCCTTGAATCAACAACAACAAAGCCTTTATTAAGTTCACTCGTCCCATACAGGATTCTCCTAGATGGGTAAAACAGAAGTAAACATAACAGTTATCTACAGAAAGTGGAATATAACAAGTCCTTTAATCAACAACAACAAAGCCTTTATTAAGGACACTCGTCCCATACAGGTTTCTCCTAGATAGGTAAAACAGAAGTAAACATAACAGTTATCTACAGAAAGTAGAATATAACAAGTCCTTTAATCAAAAACAACAAAGCCTTTATTAAGGACACTCGTCCCATACAGGATTCTCCTAGATGGGTAAAACAGAAGTAAACATAACAGTTATCTACAGAAAGTGGAATATAACAAGTCCTTTAATCAACAACAACAAAGCCTTTATTAAGGACACTCGTCCCATACAGGATTCTCCTAGATAGGTAAAACAGAAGTAAACATAGCAGTTATCTACAGAAAGTAGAATATAACAGGTCCTTGAATCAACAACAACAAAACCTTTATTAAGGTCACTCGTCCCATACAGGATTCTCCTAGATAGGTAAAACAGAAGTAAACATAGCAGTTATCTACAGAAAGTGGAATATAACAAGTCCTTGAATCAACAACAACAAAGCCTTTATTAAGGACACTCGTCCCATACAGGATTCTCCTAGATAGGTAAAACAGAAGTAAACATAACAGTTATCTACAGAAAGTGGAAAATAACAAGTCCTTTAATCAACAACAACAAAGCCTTTATTAAGGACACTCGTCCCATACAGGATTCTCCTAGATGGGTAAAACAGAAGTAAACATAACAGTTATCTACAGAAAGTGGAATATAACAAGTCCTTGAATCAACAACAACAAAGCCTTTATTAAGGACACTCGTCCCATACAGGATTCTCCTAGATAGGTAAAACAGAAGTAAACATAACAGTTATCTACAGAAAGTGGAATATAACAAGTCCTTTAATCAACAACAACAAAGCCTTTATTAAGGTCACTTGTCCCATACAGGATTCTCCTAGATAGGTAAAACAGAAGTAAACATAACAGTTATCTACAGAAAGTGGAATATAACAAGTCCTTGAATCAACAACAACAAAACCTTTATTAAGTTCACTCGTCCCATACAGGATTCTCCTAGATAGGTAAAACAGAAGTAAACATAACAGTTATCTACAGAAAGTGGAATATAACAAGTCCTTGAATCAACAACAACAAAACCTTTATTAAGTTCACTCGTCCCATACAGGATTCTCCTAGATAGGTAAAACAGAAGTAAACATAACAGTTATCTACAGAAAGTGGAATATAACAAGTCCTTGAATCTACAACAACAAAACCTTTATTAAGGACACTCGTCCCATACAGGATTCTCCTAGATAGGTAAAACAGAAGTAAACATAACAGTTATCTACAGAAAGTGGAATATAACAAGTCCTTGAATCAACAACAACAAAACCTTTATTAAGGACACTCGTCCCATACAGGATTCTCCTAGATAGGTAAAACAGAAGTAAACATAACAGTTATCTACAGAAAGTGGAATATAACAAGTCCTTGAATCAACAACAACAAAACCTTTATTAAGGACACTCGTCCCATACAGGATTCTCCTAGATAGGTAAAACAGAAGTAAACATAACAGTTATCTACAGAAAGTGGAATATAACAAGTCCTTGAATCAACAACAACAAAGCCTTTATTAAGGACACTCGTCCCATACAGGATTCTCCTAGATGGGTAAAACAGAAGTAAACATAGCAGTTATCTACAGAAAGTGGAATATAACAAGTACTTGAATCAACAACAACAAAACCTTTATTAAGGACACTCGTCCCATACAGGATTCTCCTAGATGGGTAAAACAGAAGTAAACATAACAGTTATCTACAGAAAGTGGAATATAACAAGTACTTGAATCAACAACAACAAAACCTTTATTAAGGACACTCGTCCCATACAGGATTCTCCTAGATAGGTAAAACAGAAGTAAACATAACAGTTATCTACAGAAAGTGGAATATAACAAGTACTTGAATCAACAACAACAAAACCTTTATTAAGGACACTCGTCCCATACAGGATTCTCCTAGATAGGTAAAACAGAAGTAAACATAACAGTTATCTACAGAAAGTAGAATATAACAAGTCCTTGAATCAACAACAACAAAGCCTTTATTAAGGACACTCGTCCCATACAGGATTCTCCTAGATAGGTAAAACAGAAGTAAACATAACAGTTATCTACAGAAAGTGGAATATAACAAGTACTTGAATCAACAACAACAAAACCTTTATTAAGGACACTCGTCCCATACAGGATTCTCCTAGATGGGTAAATCAGAAGTAAACATTACAGTTATCTACAGAAAGTGGAATATAACAAGTACTTGAATCAACAACAACAAAACCTTTATTAAGGACACTCGTCCCATACAGGATTCTCCTAGATAGGTAAAACAGAAGTAAACATAACAGTTATCTACAGAAAGTGGAATATAACAAGTACTTGAATCAACAACAACAAAACCTTTATTAAGGACACTCGTCCCATACAGGATTCTCCTAGATAGGTAAAACAGAAGTAAACATAACAGTTATCTACAGAAAGTGGAATATAACAAGTACTTGAATCAACAACAACAAAACCTTTATTAAGGACACTCGTCCCATACAGGATTCTCCTAGATGGGTAAATCAGAAGTAAACATAGCAGTTATCTACAGAAAGTGGAATATAACAAGTACTTGAATCAACAACAACAAAGCCTTTATTAAGGACACTCGTCCCATACAGGATTCTCCTAGATAGGTAAAACAGAAGTAAACATAACAGTTATCTACAGAAAGTGGAATATAACAAGTCCTTGAATCAACAACAACAAAACCTTTATTAAGGACACTCGTCCCATACAGGATTCTCCTAGTTGGGTAAAACAGAAGTAAACATAACAGTTATCTACAGAAAGTGGAATATAACAAGTCCTTGAATCAACAACAACAAAGCCTTTATTAAGGACACTCGTCCCATACAGGATTCTCCTAGATAGGTAAAACAGAAGTAAACATAACAGTTATCTACAGAAAGTGGAATATAACAAGTACTTGAATCAACAACAACAAAGCCTTTATTAAGGTCACTCGTCCCATACAGGATTCTCCTAGATAGGTAAAACAGAAGTAAACATAACAGTTATCTACAGAAAGTGGAATATAACAAGTACTTGAATCAACAACAACAAAGCCTTTATTAAGGTCACTCGTCCCATACAGGATTCTCCTAGATGGGTAAAACAGAAGTAAACATAGCAGTTATCTACAGAAAGTGGAATATAACAAGTCCTTGAATCAACAACAACAAAGCCTTTATTAAGGACACTCGTCCCATACAGGATTCTCCTAGATGGGTAAATCAGAAGTAAACATAGCAGTTATCTACAGAAGTGGAGATTAACATCGACCTTTCTTCAAATTGGATCTATCATCTGTGTTGAGCCTATTGTCTGTGCTGTTTTCTATAATTTGTGTAGAGCTAATGCATTGTGTTTTCTTTTCACTATTTTTGTCATTAAAACATATGGCGAATTGTTTACATAACCAATCTTTTGATGGAGAATTTCTCTCTCCTCCCCCAGTGCCGGACAGTAAAACATGTAGTGTGGAAAGTCATGGGTAAATTGACTATTACACAGAATGCACTTTACGTTCTCAGATTTCAATAATAAAACATGATTATGTTTAAATACAAGGTTATCCCAAAAGTTCATAAACACTTGCAAAAAATTTAAATACCAATATTATTCGCCGTTATGTATAATGTCTTTGTATTATGTATAAAGTAATTGTATTATGTGTTATTATGTTTTCGCCGTAATTATATTAATCGCCAAGTTATAAGAAAAACACGAACTTTTGGGACAACCTTATAGCGAAAATTTCTTCTTACTGGAATTGGGAAGTATTTCTTCATATGGCTAAATTTACTGCCTTATGAAACATGAAATGTAGACTTTGTCCTCACCCTACACGTAGACACGGGTAGAAATTTAGAAAAGATTACCAAAACAATAAAGAAATGTGAAAAAATTTATTCGCAAAAATTTATTTTTTATATTATCCCTAGTATACGTGGTACAGGCCATGATAATCATGTTGAGTAAAAGTTGGTGATTGCTTTCACTGTAAGTACACCACATATCTACACATGTGAAAAGCAATTCGACTTTTTCACTTACAAATGTGTCAGAGCCCCGTTTGGTTGCTAGTACTTACTGGTGGGGTTGAACTTTGGTAAGAATCGGGAGACATTGGAGTATTTCATTTTTTATTTGAAAAAAAAAAAAGCTGCTCAATGCTGGATTCGATCCAGGATCGTAGAGGGCGAAAACAACGGTTTAGACCATCCTTCCATCGACCCTCAATAAATAAATGAGAAAAATAAGCATTTATATCTCACCATAAGATATTAGAACGCTATGTAAAACAATTGTAACACGACATTGACCTTTTATAAATAAAACATATTTACACAACAAATCGTTGATATTTAATTATTCCAAAATTGGCCAAATACACCTTTCCTTGATTAATCAAAGAAAGCTAATCACTATTTAATATCAATCTCAACACAAAAAGATCATCATTCTTGCAATATTTTTTTTAAAAATTCAAATTAAGAAAAAATAATAAAAACCAAACGATATATAGCTATCTAATTAACTCAAGGATATAATAACAAATTAAGAAAGATAAAAATGCCAGATAATTTAATTAACTAATTTCAAATATTTGATATAATGTTGTAAAAAAAGTAAAAGGATAATATTTCAGTGAAAATAAATTATAAAATAAAAATTATATTTTGGTATAACCCTGAATAGCTCTCTATTTTAATATATAGGTTTTCAACTTTTAATTAGACAATTTTAATTTATATTTAGACATTTTTCATTTTAATTTAGACTTACAGTAAAAGCTGTCGCTAACTACTGCCCACTTACTATAGAATTTAAATTATACACTCATAGAGAGAAAGAGAGAGAGAGAGAGAGACAAACACAAGGAAATGGAAATATTTGATATCGCCGGTCGTCCGTTTTTTTTTTTTTTGAAGGAGTCCATGTGTCTAAATTAAAATGAAAATGTCTAAATGAAAATGACAAAAAAAAAGATTTTTCGTTGAAATGAAGCTCATGCGGGATAGTTTTCAAATGTCGTTTTACAATCACAAGCCGCATTATATTATGTTGTATTATAAATTACTTTATGTATTATTTACGAACGGAAAAATATGTCCAGGGTAGCCTAGTGGACATGGCATCTGTCTGGTAAGCGGAACACTGTGGGTTCGATTCCCATCATTGGAGACTTTTATTTTTCTGTTTATCATTACTCTTCACAATTCACCCTTTCATACCTCATCCTTAAGGTTAGAAATGATCGGTATTTCTCCTTGATATAAATTTTGATTTTTCGTTGAAAAGAAACTCATGTGGGATAGTTTTCAAATGTCTCAATAAAAATGAAAAAGGTCTAAAATTAAAATGAAAAATATCCAAATAAAAATTAAGATTGTCTAATTAAAAGTTAAAAACCTATATCTACAGTTTTCCCCCATTGGTAGAGTTTCCTGTACGTTATTGATTGAATGACGTCACTTCCGTTTTGGCATCGTCTACAGCCTTGAAAATAGAGGATTAGTCTTTTTTAAAACTTTTTTTCTATATAAGATATTCTAATAGCGAGTGATGGATGACCCTCTAGGAATATTAATATTTGACCAGCTAAATGGAATATAGAGTGGTGTAAAATAGCAGACGACTTTTTTTTAAACATGTAATGTGTGACTGATTAATTTGTTTATACTTTTTTAATATAAATATTATTATAGAATGAAACATTTAACGTTTTTTATTATATATAGTTATTTAATATGGATATCTTTTTTATATATAAGAGATAGAAGAGTTTTGAGAGATTTAAAATTTTGTACAAGTAATCTTTTGTATTTATATGTTCTAAATTTAGGAGATTAAGATGAGGTAGGCAGACGAATGATATAAACTGTCGAATTTTGAAAGCCATGACCTGAGATCGAATCCTGCATTGGAAACTATTTTTTTTTCTAGTAAAAAAAAATGGATAAATGTGTAACCTCCTATTTTTGCAAAAGTCGAATCCCACAAGTGAGTGTAATTAACTAAATAGGGCTCTAACACCCTTGTAATCCTCAAATTCTCGAACATGTTTCTCACAAGTGTAGATATATGTTTTACACTTACTGTAAAAGTTGTCTCTAAATTCTACTCACTTACTATAGAATTTAAATTACACTAATGGACAAACTTAAGGAAATGGAAAGTATTTGATATGGCCGGTCGTCTGTTTTTTTTTTTTTTTTTAAGGAGACAGAGGCAATTTTGTTTATACTTGTTTATCTAGTGTATCTTCAATAGAAGTCATTGTGTATCAAATATCTTTCAGATGTGAACAAAAGGACCTCTGTCTCCTTAAAAAAAAAAAACACACACACACACAGACGACCGACGACTTCAAAGACTTTTCTCTTAATTAAAATGTTCCATATATATATCTAATATGCTAATTGTCTTCTTATAAATATATGTTTCTTTATTTAAAAAAATAAATTAATTTTTAAAAAAATCCTTAAACGGCCACGTTTATAATTCGTATAACATAAATATATTTCTATCTATAGCAAAAAAAAAACACAGATATATTTCGACGTCTATTTTAAATGTCAAAAACACTTTATACGAAAAAAAAATATATTTTATATATATATTGTAAAATATATATTATATTATAATGGCCTTCGTATAAAGAAATTTATTGAATATATATTTTTATAGAAAATGGAAGAGAAAAATAGGTTTTGATCGTTGTGCATATAATATTGATAAAAAATATGGTCATAAATAATTCCAGACGAAGTTTCCAAAGAAATAAAAGTCACATCTTATTTAGGTGTAATGACTTGAGTAGGGTCTAAGATATATGGTCGTCGTTCTTTATTTTATAGTCTTTTATGGAGATGCCATTTGTCATTTATATTGACTATATTATATATAGATTCTTCTCCTCATTCTCTAAAATTATATATTTTATATATATTACTAGACGAATGACCCGGGCAACGTCCGGGTTTACACGATTAAATGTATTTTACATATGGAAGATGGACGTAGTTCCCGGAGGTCACCCGCGAGGCTTTTTTGGCACTTGGCACAGCTGTGTCACCAACGCCAGGACCGCGCGCGGTGGGAACTCGAAATGGCCAACCGGCCAGCAGCCGGACAGTTCCATTTTCTCGGAGGGGGGGGGGGGGGGTGCCCGGGGGCAGGGAAGTCACGTGCTCGCCGGCAGCCAATGGGCGCCCCCCGCCGTCAAACCGCCACGCGTTCTAGAGGGCGCTGCTCGTGAGCTAAGTAGAATAATTTGAATATATAGTTTTAATAATTGATTTATATATTTTTTAAAATAGCCTATCGTCATTCCCGTTATTTTTACCTATGTATGGAAATTTTGGTTTGAATTAGTGAACTACTGCGAATTTGTATACAGGTCATACCAACAGACAGACAGACAAACAAACATACAAACATTCATTTATATATATATAGATATATAAATAAAAAAGGAGATTTCTGTTGATTTTTGATCATGTTGAGGATTATGGTAATGCAGTCGTGGTTAAATTTCTTGAAAGAATAATAATAAAAATAGTCTTGATCAGATATTGCTTTAATTGAACCCATGGAATATATATATAAAAGACCTAATTTGATAAATGTACCGCCTGACTTATGGCGAGTAGAATAAGGAAAACAAAAGATTATTTACATAATGTACAAAGTTTTGAGCCGGCCAGCGGGGAACAACAACAACGAGTTTTTATAGTGAAAACGGCGACCTCTGGTGGTCGATTTAACAGAGTATTTTATCTATAAAATATATTTGAAAAACATATTTTTATATAACATATATATTTCTACAAACCTTTCTCTTCGCTTATTCCTTTTTTTTACCCCAGCCTATGACGTGTAAAAGCCGAATATTTGCTAGAATTTTTTCTTTTTTTTTCTCCCAATTATATATATGCTATCTCTATTCATTAATTATATATATATAAAACAAACACCTCTTATGTTTAAATTAAATAAAAATATATAAATTTTGAAATTTATATATATATATTTTTATTTAATTTAAACATAAGGTTTGTAGAAAAGAGTAAAGACAGAACCATGATTATAATATTCCAATAATGAAAATTAAGCTAAAGTTGAAAAAATAAAAGTTTTTTTTTCTTTATCTTCTCTCTTGAAGAAAGAAAATAGGATTCTAATTTATATATATGTGGCAATATAGTGGTAATGATGTGGTGAGGTGAGAAATAATCACACGACGAGTTGGAAGAGGAATCTGGAAGCCATCCAAGAGAGAGAGAGAGAGGTAGCTAGAGAGCTGTCCGCTGAATGACTGCTTGTGTGGTCACCCCCCGACTACTGTCCAGGTGTTCACGGGCGGGTCCCTTTTTCCCCCCCTTTGGAATGTGGTCAAAATGGTCGTAAGTTAGTTGTCTTCTATCGACTACGTCTCTCTCTCTCTCTGGTCGACTGCAGATTTACTTTATTATTCCTGTAAGAGCATATATTATGACATATATATATATTTAAATTCATTTTTGTGATTTATTAAAGCCTATTTTAATGACAATTTAGTGTGAAATGGAAGACACAATATAAGATAATATATAAATTTAATGAACCTAAAATATTTGAAATTAGAATAGAGAGTTTTTTTTTTGCTTATCCCTATAGTACACGTGGTACAGGCCATGATAATCATGGTGGGTAGTTAGCGACTGCTTTTACTGTAATTGAACCACATGTCTACACATGTGAAAAGCAGTTCGACTTTGCACTTACAAATGTGCCAGAGCCCCGTTTGGTTACTTGCACTCGCTTTAAAAGGATTTAGAAAAAATAGAGAGAGTACAGTAAGAGAATAACAATCTAAAGGAGAAAGTCTAACGAGGTACTGATCCAATATGGTAACATATTAATGTTACATTTCCCTAGGGGTCTATATTTGAGATATTCAGAAATATTAAGTAGAATATAAATGTATTATGATATTAGAATAATGGGGCTTGTTGGGTGTTGTTGGTTGCAAGGTGATGTTGTTGTTTATTCCTCAAGTCGTTTAAACGATCTCCATTAGGTTCCATTGTCTCAGCTTTTCTATTATAGTCCTAGGATTTTCCCAGAGGTATTTTTTGGAGGATTTGATATAATTTAATAGATGTTAAGGACTGGCTGGAGTTTCTTTCTTTGATGAGGGGGGAGACTTTGTTGTATCAGTGGCACACAAGCTAATCGTAATTCATTCTAAGACTTCGGAGGTCCAAATTGAAAGTCGCCAACACTTCGAATGTCGATAACTCTATAAGATTGTTGTGATTGGTTACTAAGACAACAATAAACCTACCTCGACCAGGAATGCCATCGAATGGTCCAAACTGGACTTAAAACTAACACTCAGGAACCTAGTAGAGTTGAATTTGTCGACTAGAACGACTTCCTACATAAACCTACGTCACACTGAGTACATAAACCTACGTCACACTGAGTACATAAACCTAAGTCACACTGAGTACATAAACCTACGTCACACTGAGTACATAAACCTACGTAACACTGAGTACATAAACCTACGTCACACTGAGTACATAAACCTACGTCACACTGAGTACATAAACCTACGTCACACTGAGTACATAAACCTACGTCACTCTGAGTACATAAACCTACGTCACACTGAGTACATAAACCTACGTCACACTGAGTACATAAACCTAAGTCACACTGAGTACATAAACCTAAGTCACACTGAGTACATAAACCTAAGTCACACTGAGTACATAAACCTAAGTCACACTGAGTACATAAACCTACGTCACACTGAGTACATAAACCTAAGTCACACTGAGTACATAAACCTAAGTCACACTGAGTACATAAACCTAAGTCACACTGAGTACATAAACCTAAGTCACACTGAGTACATAAACCTAAGTCACACTGAGTACATAAACCTAAGTCACACTGAGTACATAAACCTACGTCACACTGAGTACATAAACCTAAGTCACACTGAGTATATAAACCTACGTCACACTGAGTACATGAACCTACGTCACACTGAGTATATAAACCTACGTCACACTGAGTACATGAACCTACGTCACACTGAGTACATAAACCTACGTCACACTGAGTACATGAACCTACGTCACACTGAGTACATAAACCTACGTCACACTGAGTAAATAAACCTACGTCACACTGAGTACATAAACCTACGTCACACTGAGTACATAAACCTACGTCACACTGAGTATATAAACCTACGTCACACTGAGTACATGAACCTACGTCACACTGAGTACATAAACCTACGTCACACTGAGTACACAAACCTACGTCACACTGAGTACATGAACCTACGTCACACTGAGTACATAAACCTACGTCACACTGAGTACATAAACCTACGTCACACTGAGTACATAAACCTACGTCACACTGAGTACATAAACCTACGTCACACTGAGTACATAAACCTACGTCACACTGAGTACATAAACCTACGTCACACTGAGTACATAAACCTACGTCACACTGAGTACATAAACTACGTCACACTGAGTACATAAACCTACGTCACACTGAGTACATAAACCTACGTCACACTGAGTACATAAACCTACGTCACACTGAGTACATAAACCTACGTCACACTGAGTACATAACACACCGTTAGCAGATAGAAGGATGCTTGTCTAATGGTGGACACTCTCGAGAACAAGGCATCGAATCTCACATTGGGTAACTTTTTTCTAAGGAAAATTTCCTTCCATCTACCTGATTCTTGGAATGGAAATACCTGGATTCATAAGGAATACCTGTAATCGCGTAATAGCCTGTTGAAGGACATCATTGTCTGAAAGCTCGCAGACTTGAAAAAACACGTCATGTCTACCTTTGGTATCTTCCAATAATCTTTATTATATCGGTGTTTGTCCCATATACAAACAAACTAAAAGAGAATTGGACGTTGAGTAACACCTGTCTTAGAAATCTATTTTAATAAAAACTGTTTGCTTTCATATTTGCTTAGTTTTATTAGGCATCTGACTCAGTCAAACTCGTTCTCTCATAATATTTTGCAAGCCCCTATAGGCTAAATGGACTTAATATCCTATATATTAAGAGAGTATAAATAAAATTTCATAAGGAATTATCGTTTTATATTTATTGTATCCAATTCTATTTATTCAAGCACTTAGAAATCAACCTGCCTAGCGAGTGCATTTTTGTTTGGAACCATCGAATGGAAAATTCCAAGAATGGTTTTACTGTATGATGCTATGTGATTTTAATCAGATATTGAGAACTTATATTTTTATGATTTTTTCCTCGATTTCTTAAAATACCTTTTAGATAGGGGTCCTATATTTATATAGGTGAATGAATATACACTCATGGACAAAACCTAAGGAGGTTGAACCTTTTAGTATGTATTACGGGATTCAGACAATAACTCAGAAATATATATATTACAGTGACCTTTATTGTAGACACACGAGATAACCATGTGTGAACTAAATTACTTCTGTCTTTCCTTTAAAAAACTAAACGACTAATGACATCAAAATATAAACATTTCATTAGTTTGTAGAGTGTAAATCTATATCCTCTTATCAAAATCCGAAACTCTCATGGACGCGTATGATTCTTTTTTTTAAATAAACAATTTCTACTGTCCTTTTTTCCATTGCAGTAAGGACAGTAGAAATTGTTTATTTAAAAAAGAATCATACGCGTCCATAAGAGTTTTGGATTTTGATAACAGATGGCGCGCTAGTGCATCATAATATATCTTCTTATGTTAGAGTGTAAATATATATCTTTTATTTTACCCAACTGAAACTAAATTACCTCTGTCTTTCCTTTAAAAACTAGACCACCGATGACATCAAAATATAAATATTCCTTTAGTTTTGTCCATGAGTGTAAATATATATCTTTTATTTTACCCAATTGAATTATTCCATAAGATGGGGACGACACTCTAAATAAATTTCTCGCGAAATAAAATTAAAAAAAAAAAGTAATATTTGACAAATGAGAAATGGAATAAGAAATCCTTATATAAAGGAAAGAAACTATGAAATTCATATATTCTTTAAAATAGCGTTTAATATTTTAAAATATTTTCTCTCTCTTTTATTTCTTTTTTTCAAAAAAATATATATATGGTTAACCCCCTACTCAAAATTCCATTTCTAAGCGTTTTATTTAATGGTTCTATTTAGTGAGGCGGGAAATTATGCAGACGAACTTCCATTAAAATTGTTTTTGTTTTAGTCTTCATTAAACTTGATAAAAATATTTTAAACGGTTTTTTAACATCTTTATAATAGCTTTGTATGATTTATCTGTTTATAAATAGATAGATGAGTGTTCATTTTTAAAGGTAAAAAATTAGTGTAATGAAATATTCTCAGTGATAATAAAAATAAACAATTTGACCATGAATTAATATTTGTTAATTCTGTACGATTTATTAGTTTATAAATAACTAGAAGGGAATTTCGAAAAAAAGTAAATAAATGAATAGTATAATTAAATATTCAGTGATGATAAAATAAAATATTTGACCATGGATTAACGAAATTTTCAAAATTGCTCTTTTATAATTTTTATTATATATCTTTCAAAATTAAGATAAATACATTTGTTTTTTGCATAAAAACAATGTATTGCTGATAAAGAAGGAGTAATATTTATCGAAATATATACATATATTTTTTTCAAAGATCCAGGTACGCTCTTTTTTATATAAACTACATGACACTGAATTTGAAACACCAAGAATTAGTGGGTAAAAATTTGTGAAAATCTGTATAAAGAGAGTACCAGTAACGAACAATAAAAGATCTTTATTAGAAGATAATACACCTATACATTGGGCTAGATCACTGTCCACTCTATGCAACATGTCTTGGTACTGACTCAATGGTGTCCTGAGAGATGGCTGCCCATTCCCTGTCAACCATCAGTCACAGTTCTTCTAAACGCGGCTGTGACAGCAGACGCAAACGACGTCTAATTAGGTACCATACGAGTTCTATAGGTGAGAGATCAGAAGATACTGGTGGTCATGGAAGCACCGAGGTTTCATACAGGACATGTTGGCTGATGTGTGTTGTGTGAGGTCGGGTGTTATCCTGTTGGAAAATGACATTTGGTAACCTCTGAAGGAAGGGTGGAGTCACCGTCCGCAGTACGTCATCCACGTATCATTGAGCTCTCGAAGTGTCCTCAAAACAAATCAGAGATGATCTGCTATCATAGGCGATGGTTCTCCAAACCATAATGTCGCGTTGTTGTGAGGTGCGGCGTTCCACAAATGCGGCCGGATTGGATCTGTCACCAATACGGCACCACTAACTCGGTGACTGTCATTGATAAAACAGAAACGTAATTCATCTGAGAATACCTCTCTGATCTATTCCGCTGTCTAAGTGGCTCTATCCAGACAAAATTGCAAATGGACGTATCCGTGCCGTTAAGTCAATGGCAGTCTTCTTAACGGACGCCATGACTTGTAGGCCGTCGGCGACCAATCTTTGTAAAATGACTCTGGTCTATACGGGAGAATGAAAAGGTTACCTGTAGATATTTTAAAATGGAGACAGAAGCGGACTTGGGGTCGCTGACGGGGGGCCTGACGTCGGTTCACGCGTACTGACGTCACTCTGGCCGCACCAGCACCCCTCGATCATGTCACATTTCCTTGTTCCAATCATCTTCGCCATAACCTGAGCACTGTGAACGTGTCGAGGTGTATGTCCATAGAGATTTGACGTATAGATCAATAGACCTTTTTGAGTCTAATCATTCTCGTGAAATCGTTTGTCTGCTGTAACTGCCTCGGCTGGCGGAAGTCTGGTATTCTCTGCTACTAAACGTTTTCTCTGAGTCAAACACAAATATTCAACAAAAGTGTTTATCATTGCAGTAAGGTCTGTAGAAATAGAGGTAATAAATGATGATATATCATAAGAAATAATGAAACACAAGGCAATATGGCGCCATCTATACTCAATAAATAGAAACATAAAGCACGTTGTGTTTCTTTTAAATCCAAAAGAAACAAACTTCTACTATATTTGTATCCTAAAAACTTATATCCATAGTTTGCTCAAATTCCATAACTAAGATTCCACCCTTCAGTGTCGTATATATATATAAGCAGAATCGTCCAATACACTATTAAATCTCTAAAAGCGATCTGATAGATTAAATTTATCGAAACAGCTGGGAAGATTCCCCACTGATATGCCAAGCTCTCCCAATATTTTCATGTATAATAATTACATATTTCATCAATAGATGGTCCATTTGGAAGTAGAAAGTGAAGACTAGAACGCGGCTGATTCCACACTAGCCTGTTCAGTGATTCGCTAACCATGACGTATGCACGAAGGAACGTGTGGGCCATTGGACATGTGTCGGGCCTGGGGGCTGTTGTTGGGTGCTGCGCTGCCTGGAGTATAGGAGCTCCATCTATACTTCCTTTCTTCCTGTAGTGAATCTGTATAAGACCGATGGTCTTAATAAAGCTTTGTGTGTGTCATCGATAGATGGCAATTAAATATATATTTATGAATATTGTATGGTCAATATTCAACGAGTATCTTTTATTTTACAATTGCAGATAATAAACAGTTAGATTTCAGGTTAATATCTTTTCAAAGGTGTTATTATAAGGCCAACACAGGAGTTGGTCAAATCTCTTTCAATTTCAAAATTCAAAGAAATTTAAGATTTAATAAATTAAGGGGATAAATATGAATGAGAGAGAAATATGTAAATAAACAGTGAATATAGATAAGTTTAGAGAAAGATCTGGCAACCATTTCTGAGGTCAGAATATTGATTCTCCATTAGGTGCGTGTTTGTCCATCCATTAGTTTGGCTAAATTCATTACCATATCCTCTCATTTACCACATGGTACTGATTAGTTCATCTCCTCTGGAATTCATACATCTTGGTCATCTTCTTCATTTCATCTCTTCTTAACCATATGAATATCTTCTTATCTCAACTCAATCATATCTTTAAGGTAGCAATTTGCCTGTGGAGCTTGAGATAGCATCTGCTGGGGATGTCATCAATAAATGATCTAATGTTGTCAATGATGTGGTTTGGGATTGTAGATTGAGAATTGCATTAGGTACATGGTGGGGAAACCTTGCAACCATTCTGGAAAGTCATTGTCCATAGATGACCGCACTTAAATGTTGAAATCAACGACTGCTGGTATCTTGGAAGGATAGAATTGATGTCTGTTCATTTTTCTCTGTACCACTCACACTCAATTTAAAATATCAAACTACTCTTTTAAAATGCTTTTTATAAAAAGGGCCCACTTCCTTTAAAATAGACGTTGAAACAAAGCACCATCTATTGACCGTTTCTAAGAGAGAGGCATGGCGAGAAATTTTCTGCGTTGGAAAAAATATATTTTGTAGATAATAACTACTGTGTCTCACAATTAAATTCGACTTCTATATATTTTAAAATTACAAAATATTTTCTCACAATGAGTTTCTTTTTGTTACAAAATGCTAGCTTTCAAGCGATAATCGCTCTTCAACGGGCTTAATAAAACATCGACTATATCTTACAAGAAATATTTACAAAAACAAACAGCGTGGATATTTACAGCTGATATTTTAAAATTGGTATGTAATTTAACAATGTCATGGAATATGTCTATTTACATTTTTAGGGTAACCAGAACCTATAAAATTGATCTATTGATTTCTTCTAAGATATCTAAGGTATTGTGATGGTATCTTCCTGTTTATGCTGTTATATTCATTGGAAATGAGAGATTCTAAGAGTAACAGTTGATATTTGTTCTTAATATTTCTGTAGTGGCATTTCGTTTCTGTTATGTTGAATTGGTGACCGGTCCGTGCAATATGTTGATAGATCATAGAACGTTGGTCTGATCAAGAAATTCATTGTGAGAAAATATTTTGTAATTTAAAAACCTTTTTCACAACTTCTATATACATCGTAAAGATAGAGGCTGCCTGGCCGGTATTCATAGTTCTGAAAGATATTTCAGCCAGTGAATCTTTTTTTATTGTTTCTTAACAAAAACGAAAACATTTGGTAAAGCGTTGAAAATTATTCTAAGGCTGCAAGGGCGTCTCACGCGGTATTTCAAATTTTGTACAACATCTAAAGCACGAGTCAAAAAACAAATATTTAACTCACAAATAAAAAAAGATTATATATATATTTTTGGTCGCAGTGGTTCAACCTACTCCACGCCGACGAGCGCCAAAAGCGCGAAACGCGTTCGTGGATGGCTTTTCTTGATTTATCAAGAAATTGGGTTGGCCAAATATCAAGGAACAGGCTAAATCAATGTTTAGTTGATTTCTGTTCCACCAGATGGCGCTCTGCCTTCTGTAAAGCACATGTTGCTCCTGGTCAGGATATGCCATTTTTAATATATATATATATATATATAACCGTTTATCAAAATATTATTATACCTAGTGCATATATGGTACAGGCCATGATAATCATGGTGGGTTGTTAGCAACTGTTTTTACATGTCTACACACATTTCAAGATGGCAGTTCGACTTCTGAAATTAGAAGTGTTTCAGAGATCCATTTCATTACTTACACTTACTGCTGGAATTGGACTTTTCCATGAATCAAGGGTCAATGAAAAGTCTTTTTTCTTCAGAAAAAAAGTTCCCAATGCAGGATTCGATCCCAGGCCGTGACTTTCTAAAATCGACGGTGTATATCTCTCTTCCACCAAACCATTAATTTATAACAAATCTATAAATTTTATATTAATTATATTTTGGTAATATGTTTATTATGATAAATATCATCAAATATTATATCTCTACAGACCTCTCACTTTAATGATTCTTCTTCTTTCTTATCTTCACTCAATCATATTAGGGTATCAAGCTTGTAAAGCTTGAGATTATGACTGGGTGAAGTAGAATGCGTCTGCCTTTGCCATTAAGACTGGGAGCACTACTCAGTGGCAGGCCGACTTAGCTCCAATATGAAATGGCTGCATCTGACATGAGGAACAGATGCCATGTGCAGCTGTTCTTTACATGGAGTACAAACACTGCTCATCCTGTATCCCTGGATTAGGAGCCCTTACAGGGTACTATCAGCCGGGCCAGCTGAACCCAGGTTTTTTAGCGAGCTTGTTACTGCTCCCCCTCCTCCTTTTTCATCCGGGCTTGGGACCGGCAAAGGCGGAGTTTACTTCAATGATTGAAGTTACTAAATGAAAGGGCTTGGCTAATTATTCGCGAACCCTCTCAGCGGTTTCTCCAAATTAATCTCCAGACCGCTCTACTATTGTATTGGATTGGTTTCCTTATATATTCTGTATTTTCTAAGGAAGGCAGATTAAAGGTGTTTAGGAAACCTATGGATATAAGCTTATAGGTATGTAGAGGTGCAAGCATATAATACAACATAATACAATATAATACAAGAAAATGCATCGAGCTAATGCGCTCTTCCGCAAATATTATTCCATATTAAATCTATGTACCAAAAAAGGTACCTCTCCCTTTAAATGTACATCAGAACAACAGCACTGTGCATCACCTCAGTAAATAAATTTACTAATGATGATAAAGAATGATATATAAGTATACAGGTTGGATTTTTGTCTGGATTTGCCAAAACTGGTGTTGTGGCTCAATCTTTATCATCACTAGTAAAATTATTTGCTACGTTGATATACAGTGCCATCGTTTTGATGCACAATTAAAGGGAGAGGTACCTCTTTTGGTATATAGATTTAATATAAAATAATATATGCGAAAGAGAGCATTCCTCGATGGATTTTCTTGTATTATATTGTATCATGTAGTATATACAAGTATGTATACACCTCTGCAGGCATATAAACTTATGTCCATAGGTTCCCTAAACACCCTTAAGCTGTCTTCCACAGTAAATGCAAGGTATATACTACAATCCAATACAATAGTAGAGTGGTCTGGAGATTAATATAGCAAAACCGCTGAGAGGGTTCACTACTGATGAGCCAAGCCTTCCACAGACCTATAAACTTATGTCCATAGGTTCCCTAAACACCCTTAAGCTGTCTTCCACAGTAAATGCAAGGTATATACTACAATCCAATACAATAGTAGAGTGGTCTGGAGATTAATATAGCAAAACCGCTGAGAGGGTTCACTACTGATGAGCCAAGCCTTCCACAGACCTATAAACATATGTCCATAGGTTCCCTAAACACCCTTAAGCTGTCTTCCACAGTAAATGCAAGGTATATACTACAATCCAATACAATAGTAGAGTGGTCTGGAGATTAATATAGCAAAACCGCTGAGAGGGTTCACTACTGATGAGCCAAGCCTTCCACAGACCTATAAACTTATGTCCATAGGTTCCCTAAACACCCTTAAGCTGTCTTCCACAGTAAATGCAAGGTATATACTACAATCCAATACAATAGTAGAGTGGTCTGGAGATTAATATAGCAAAACCGCTGAGAGGGTTCACTACTGATGAGCCAAGCCTTCCACAGACCTATAAACATATGTCCATAGGTTCCCTAAACACCCTTAAGCTGTCTTCCATAGTAAATACAGGATATATTAGAAATCCACAATCCAATACAATAGTAAAGCTGTCTGGAGATTAATATAGCAAAACCGCTGAGAGGGTTCACCATTGATGAGCGAGGCCTTCTACATACCTATAAGCTTCTGTCCATAGGTTCCCTAAACACCCTTAAGCTGTCTTCCATAGTAAATAAAGGGTATATAGAGAAACAAGTTTGACAAATTCAGACAAACCTGTATACCTATATATCATTCTCTATAATCACTAGTAAAGTTAGTTACTAGGGTGATGTACAGTGCCATCGTACTGATGCACAATTAAAGGGAGAGGTGTCTCTTTTGGTACATGAATATCATCTTCCCGACACTTTATGTTGTTTTAAAGATATTATTAAATAAATTACAATTATAATATGGGGGTTCGGTGGAAGGCTGGTTAAACCGTTGGGTTTTTCGACCACTACGACCCGGGATCGATTCCCGCATTGGACACTTTTTTTCTGATAAAAAATATGTTCCAATGGCCCCCGATTCTTGCAAAAGTCCACCAACGAGTGCAAGTAACTAAACGGGGTTCTGGTACATAGGTAAGTGCAAAAGTCGAACTGATTTTCACATGTGTAGATATGTGGTGCACTTACAGTAAAAGCAGTCGTCAACCTCTAACCACCATGATTATCATGGTCTGTACCACGTGTACTAGGGATAATAAAAAAATTATAATATTAAATGTAATCCATCGATAAAATTTGTAATAAAATTTATCTAATCACATTTCTATCAAATCTAACAAAAGTCGAACTGCTTTTCACATGTTTAGACATGTGGTGCACTCACAGTAAAAGCAGTTGCCTACCTCTACCCACCATGATTATCATAGCCTGTATCACGTGTACCAAGGATAATAAAAAATATATAATATTAAATGTCATATATCGATAAAATTTGTAATAAAATTTATATAATAACATCTCTATCAAATCTAACACCGAAGTTATAAGTAAACAATGTAATAATATAGGACAACCTCAGTATCTACCTCCCCATTGGATACCATTCAAATAAACAGGTTAACATTTGGAAAGATCAAAAATGTAAAATGGACAATAAAGATTCAAGGTAAATGGACAGACAAGTGAGTTGTCTTATCACTGAGGGTAAATAAAACTGAAGTAAATCTCGCAGAAAAAATATAAGTTTTTGGCACGGAAAACACCGACCCTGAAATTTTGGTATCCTTGAACCTTTGCCAAATGGCTTCCGCTAAATGTATAATATAGAATAAAGTTGGCAAAACAGAGAAAGTATATATAATTTATAAAAAATATATTCTATTTTATTCGCATTATTAATTATAAACATTTTGACCATTTTTTTATAACTCTATTGTCTTTATTCATGATAATATTGTGAAAAAAGATTAAAATTACAAATATATTCTCACAATGAGTATCTTTTTATTTAAAAAATGCTAGCTTTCAAGTGTTAATCGCTCTTCAACGGGCTTACTATAATATCGACTTGATCCCACCTCTATTGTCTTTAATAAAATTGATGTTTTTCATTTTAGTTATGTTTTAAAAAATAATATATAAAATATTAAAAGAAAAATGCATATCTCCTGATCGTGCAACTAGAAGTTTATGATGGCTTACGCCATCTGTCGGAATAAATATCAACTAATCGTTGATTTTTAATTAATACAGAACTGGTCGTAAAACGATATTTGAAAATTATATCGCATGTGTTTCTTTTCAACGAAAAATCTAAATTTTATTTTTCAAGGAGAAATAACGAATATTTCTAACCTTATGATGAAGTATGAAAGGATGAATTGTGAAGAGTAATGATAAACGGAAAAATAAAAGTGTCCAGGGATGGGAATCGAACCCACAATGTTCCGCTTACCGGGCAGATGCCATGTCCACTAGGCTACCCTGGACATATTTTTCCGTTCGTAAATAATACAGTACATAATTGGTCAAATATCCATTCTTGATTAATCAAGAGAGAGAGGAAATTCTTTTTTTCTTTATTTATTCACCTGGTTTAAATACAATTTTACTTTTGTACTTTTTTTTTTCACAATAAAAATATTGTTTTGAAAATAGAGCAATCCATAAATAAATCTTTAATTAAAAAGGCATATATTGGATCAAAACATCATTTATTTTACCAATATTTCAGTTAACTGAATGCCAACCTGTTGTTGTTGACAAACATTAATATGTTATAATACCTTGATAAAAGTTGGCGTTCAGCCAACTGAAATATTGGTAAAATAAATGATATTTTGATCCAATATATGCCTTTTTAATTAAATAAAAATATTGTAAATAATTCTCCTTATTTCTTTCATTTATTTTAATTTATAATTAACTTTTTAATTCCTATATAAATTTTGACATATTTTGTGAAATATTTTACTCAAGAGTTAAAAATAAGCTACTTAATATTTATTTATAAATATATATTTTTTTTTACCAAAAACGACTGCACATAGTAAGCAAACTTTACAAATAAGCAATTATTTTTCACAAATATAGTAACATTTATATACAATATCTTAAAATAATTTTTGATAATTATAAAAGTATTTATAGAAAACAAACAAAATGTTTAAACTTTTGTTTCAATAAAAAATTAAAATAATGCAAAAATAAAAAAATTAGAGAATAAGAATAGATTTAAGATTTCTCTTTTGTTTCTTTAAAAATCAGGGTACGAAGATGAAAAAGTATTTATTTTAAGAGCCGGAACTTTCTAACTAACGCTTAGTGAATATAGTTTTACGGGCTAATAACAAAAAGTTATGATTTTTGAGCCCAAGCGCGATGTCAGGTGGCAAGGGAGCCTAGGATCTGGCGGCAGGAGATGTCTCGCAGGAGTGGTGAAAACGTTGGGCAAGCAGGGGGACAGCGCCAGGGTGCAGTGAGGCAGGAGCCTTGAATAGACCAGGAATCCATTAGAAGTGGTAGGTGGTATTGGAGGCAGAAGGTCCTTGAAGCCTAGAACTTGAGGGCCCTAGACTTGAACTAACGCTTATCTTCCAATTATCTATATATATTCCCTCTCGAACTGTCTCTATGCAAAACCATAAACAAACATGATGATAACTACTCTTTTAAATTCTCTGAATTATTTACAATTATATCACACTCTCTCTCTCTCAAAAGATTTTAATTTTAAACAAAAATACGTTTATGTGATGATTTAAGACCATGGAATTGTTGTAAATAGTCCAGATATCTACTACCACATGTTCCACCCCATGACTGTATATAACTTCTTATGTACTGCAAATAGAAAGCCTCAACTAACATCAATCTGTACCGCGTAAGAATCTAATAAAGTATAGCAACTGTACAGATAGAAGGAATGGAGACTAACAGGAGAAAATTAAGGTTAAAACTAATCAGGCTTAGGTGAGAGTAGAAGTAAGACCTAGGAAGTAGGCTTAGAAGAGACACACTATTAATAAATTTACAGTCAATTTTATGAATCGCGGAAATCATAAAAGTCGAGTTTAACGGCCAGTATTTCCTGGGCCAGGCCGGATATATCTTCCGACAAAAGCAGCAGCAAAGACCAATTAGAAGGTAACGCCTAAGTAGGTCAACCAATAGCCAACGGCCATGTGACATATTCCTACCAATTAGGAAAGAATCACCTAAATAGATCAACCAATAGAAAACGGTCATGTGACAGCTTCCTACCAATTAGAAAGAAGAAAGGTCTTGGTGTTAAATCGAGAACCTAGGTTAGGCAGTCTGCGCTTGGATCTCACCAAGGTAACACTTGCTCTAAAGATCTCCCTCTCCGCTCATCCTATTCCTTCTTGACGTCAGACGCTCTTAGTGGAATCTCTGTTTGGTTATTTCACCTTTGGCCCAGCTGTGTCGCCTTCCACCACGACTGCACGGTAGAGTTGACATCGAGGTTCGTCTAGCATCAGGTAACACTGGTCCCAGAGGTCCCAAGATATCACAGACTCCCCCGTCCGAAGAGTCGACAGGATAGTGGACGCCAAGGTACAAGTAAGCAAATAGACCACTGTCTGTACAGAAAGATGGAACAGGGAAGAGAGGAGGATCCAAAGGAACCAATGGAGTCCGATCCCGACTCCGAAAGTGGCGAAAACACCACTTTTCCAAAGAAAGAAACCACCCTCGGTAGGACGCAGGAAATCGCCCCCAGCCAGCAGGACGTCACGCCCCCGCCGCCGGTGTCAGATGTCCTGGGGAGGTTGACGACGACGCTACATCAGCTTTCTGCCGTGACCGGACTATCGCCAAATGTGGAACTACCGCGCTACAATGGTTCGTACGAGGCGCAGAGCTTCTTCACCAACTACGACGCCCAAGCAGATCGGGCCCAACTACAATACTCTACAAGACTGAGAAAGCCACCAAACCTCCTGCAAGCGCCCCTCCGAGTTACCAACACGCGCGCGTATGTTACCTGCTCCCCCGACCATCTCTAAACCACGAGCCCAGCGCAAGCAGTGAACTCTTAACTGTCCCAAAGATCCTCCAACTATGGCACAAGACCAGGACTGTTCCGACACACAAGACAGCACAACAGTAGGTTCCTCCTTCTATAACTTTCGTTGAACAATTGTTCGTTCGAGCTGAACTGTCCAATAATGTAAACCTACCTCTACTACTTGATAAAGGAGCATCTATCGCTATAATTAGGCAGAATAATTTTAAAATAGTAGAAACCAGTTTGTAAAAGAAAATATCTGTCCCTCCATTTAACTTAACTATTAACGCCATTGCTAACAATGTTTTCACCATAGGTTATACCTTTTTAAACGTAAAAATAAGTAACATAACGCGGAATCTAAAATTCCATATCATCGATACACCCTTGCCTTTTATCATATTATCCCTTAACTCCATAAAAAGATTTCTACTAATTATAAACTGTCCTCAGCTACTCCTGTATCAAGATAATGTACCTCTACCTACTACCTTTTACCAATTCACTTTGTGCAAGCAACACGTGTCCCATGGATAGGTTAATACAACTGTCCCATTTACTAAATTTTCCCCTCCTGGAACGGGTTGCTCACACGTGGTGAACTCCAACACTCTTATTCAATCTTATTGTAATGTTCCTAATCCCATTTTCAACGCCCCTATGTCCTTTTCTTTCATATCTTTGGACAGAATTAACTTAAATCACAGCCTTCCAAAACTATTCCAATCGTTAAAGTCCAACATAACTACACTCCCTCGTACCTTCCTTTTACACACATAGTTAAATATCGACAAATCACTCTCAACAAAATAAACAACACCCTCTCACATCACTTTTTCCAATTGACAACACATTTTTAGTGCGCGACTTCACACCCAAATCCAATTTCGAGCCACACAAGCTCCATAAAATCGCCCCACTAAACACAAAAAAAAAATTCACATTGAACGTGCCATATCCACTAATAATATAAATATTCTCGATATGTTCGTACAACCAGCACCCATGACTTTAGTAAATTTGTTATTCTTAGTAAAACAGGTTAAATTTTGTACAAAACAAAGACTTCACGTGACACCTTTTCATTTACAATTTTTTCGCTTCGTGTCACAGAGCCACACCACAAAACTCTTTAACTTTTCAGGCCAAAGACGCCTTCATCACGCCTGTGACACATTTAACCACACAGTGTCCACGTAGATAGTCGCAATTTCATTCAATTCTAACCCGATATCAATGAATAACATTTTTACTAAGTCCGCAAAACCTCGAAACACAACAACCAGTCGGTTTAATATCAATAGATACAATAACCGGATTTTCGAAATACAAACACAAATCGAACAAATGCTTGAACACACAGGATCATTACAACTTCTGTATCTCCCTATGTCAGTCCCATAACGCTTGTCACCAAACGTGACAAATCAAAACGCTTTTGCGTTTACAATTTCAGAAATAAAATCTCCGAACGTAGTTCGAATTAACAAATCCAATAAGTTGGAAGAAAGCAAGCAGCCCCGCAAAGAGCCCCTGCCCTAATTACACATCCGTCGTGACCCCCCGGAACTCGCTAATAATAAATTCGAGGGGAGATGGACAAACAAACAGCCGACATCTTGTTACGACCCGTCGCCACCCCGATGTCACTCTAATGGATTTTCGCTACCTATTAAATTAAATATTAGTGCGTACCTTTTACTATATATCGTTCTAATCCCTAACCCATTATTCTACTCCAATATCCCGTTTAGCTACTAATAACTTGCTTAACACGTTATTTTACATTTACTAACAAATCTGTTCACTAACATTCTCTCGCCCTCGATTAACTTGTCAACTTAACATCGACACTTAGATCCAAGGACAAAATTTTACCTAAAAATCACACACACCCACACATGTTAAAAAAAAAAAACAACAACAACAACAACCCTTTATCGGTTAGAATAGATCGCCGTGTTTCTCCTGCACACACAGAATAAATGCCGCTTTAGGAAGAATCATGTTTTCACCTAAACGTGGCGCAGGGAACAAAAAATCGACAAAATTAGGACTCAGTAAGTTTCACAGTTGGAAACAATGTGATCCACGAGTCGCGTTAAACATAAAACAAATTCGATAGGTTAGATCAACACATGCCAACAAGACCAAAGATATCGCGATCGAGGACAATTTAAAGCTCTCTCTACCCATCCTAAAAAAAAAACAGGAACATTCATTTGGCCTACAACTTTCCATTCTTTCACGATATAATTTCTATGTATAATCTTACTTGCTCTTCTTTCTCGATGAACATTTTTTAAAATTTTTCATTTTAATATTCTTTATATAATCATTATCTAGCTCTTATAATTGTTTTTTTTTTTACGTCAACCAATCAGTTTAGATTAGTGTCATTTTATTTTATTTTTCTCTACCAAAGCTTATTTACTTTTGCTTTATGACTCTATTTTATAATCAACTTTATATTTAATCCTTCATATCTAATAATCTCAAGTTATATTTCATGCTTATATGACTAATTTGCATTTGTCATTTTATATTTTCTCTCACTTTATAAATTAGATGTTATTTACATTGTTTCATCTTCCGCTACCATGTCAATGCTATCGAGTATATTATTGCTCATTATTAATTTTCATTTAATATTTTCACTTTCTATTACCCCTTATATACTGCTGTAGTGTGTTAATCTTTGTATCATATCATCACTATTTTTACTTTTTTTTAAAGATTACTTTGCATTTAACTTCACAATTCTATTTTCGATTTTTCAAATCCTTTAACGCTATATGCAAAGCCTTAATTTCGCAATTTCATATCTCAATGATATATTCTTTTATAATCAAACTAAAAATCATGATCTAAAAACAGGGCAATCTTCAATAACCTCTTAAACAACCACTTTAAAGGTTACTTCTTAATAAATACTAACCCTTTTCCGCAGGAACTTTTAACTCCTTCGCAGGCTAGACTTGACCTACTTTGATTTCGTAATTAACAATATTGTCACACCGTCCCCCAGATTTACCTATCCCAACTTCTGGCTTGGATACGTGCAAATTGTATTTTTTTTAAATATATTCCAGGGCACTCTCATGCCACACGCTGGCACATCTTTTTTTTATTTATTTTACTCTTTTTCTCGCTAAGCCCCTGACGACTCCAATTAAAACTTTGATTTCTGGTCACTGATCTTCGCCCTCATTTATCCTGCATGCGTACGTCTTAACGACTAATTACTAAAACCCATAACAATCCCCATTATCTTACTTTTCGATTGTGGTACTGTAACTTTATTCGGTCCTTGAATTTACATGTGAAATATGGCCTAGGTTCTCCGCGCCGTGCACATTAAATGGTTTGGGACTTGAGTCAAAGTGACATTGCCTCAACCAAGTAATAACTAACCCCTCAACCCTTTCTAACGCCCAGCACGAAAAGATCATGATTTACCCATCCAATCATTTATATTTTTGCCAATAATCATTATATGTTCTCTATTAAATATTTTATTCATATTTTTATTGTTACTTGTATGTTTAGTATTAGTTGTTTATACTTTATTATCTCTTATGGATATACAGAAATTAACCCCATGTTATATACCAACTCATTTCAATTAATTTTTTAAAAATTACTTCCTTAATAACAGTCTTCCTATTCCGCTCTCTTAAATCCCTCCATATGAACCCTCTCACATCCGGGGCCATCTGTGATGATTTAAGACCATGGAATTGTTGTAAATAGTCTAGATATCTACTACCACATGTTCCACCCCATGACTGTATATAACTTCTTATGTACTGCAAATAGAAAGCCTCAACTAACATCAATCTGTACCGCGTAAGAATCTAATAAAGTATAGCAACTGTACAGATAGA
Source organism: Cordylochernes scorpioides (assembly GCA_030710605.1). NCBI lineage: Eukaryota > Metazoa > Arthropoda > Arachnida > Pseudoscorpiones > Chernetidae > Cordylochernes > Cordylochernes scorpioides. The sequence goes on along the minus strand of CP092882.1, from coordinate 14,586,171 downwards.
AGGAATGGAGACTAACAGGAGAAAATTAAGGTTAAAACTAATCAGGCTTAGGTGAGAGTAGAAGTAAGACCTAGGAAGTAGGCTTAGAAGAGACACACTATTAATAAATTTACAGTCAATTTTATGAATCGCGGAAATCATTAAAGTCGAGTTTAACGGCCAGTATTTCCTGGGCCAGGCCGGATATATCTTCCGACAAAAGCAGCAGCAAAGACCAATTAGAAGGTAACGCCTAAGTAGGTCAACCAATAGCCAACGGCCATGTGACAGCTTCCTACCAATTAGAAAGAAGAAAGGTCTTGGTGTTAAATCGAGAACCTAGGTTAGGCAGTCTGCGCTTGGATCTCACCAAGGTAACACTTGCTCTAAAGATCTCCCTCTCCGCTCATCCCATTCCTTCTTGACGTCAGACGCTCTTAGTGGAATCTCTGTTTGTTATTTCACCTTTGGCCCAGCTGTGTCGCCTTCCACCACGACTGCACGGTAGAGTTGACATCGAGGTTCGTCTAGCATCAGGTAACACTGGTCCCAGAGGTCCCAAGATATCACATTTATAATTACAATTATATTCTCACAATGAGTATCTTTTTTATTTAAAAACGCTAGCTTTCAAGCGTTATTCGCTCTTCAACGTGCTAACAGCCGTTGAAGAGCGAATAACGTTCTTGAAAGCTAGCGTTTTTAAATAAAAAAATATACTCATTGTGAGAATATAATTGTAATTATAATACTTTTTCACAACTTCATCATGAATAAAAATACGTTTATAACAAGGTTTACACAGAAGCTTTGGGAGTTACTGATTCAAGACCAAATCGTATTTTTGTAGTCCCCAAGTAGTCCAAAATACAATTATATTACGATAATCTATCTATGAATTCCATATCGCATAAAAGACCAAGATTTTGTAGCCCTGAACATAATGGTTAAACTTAGAAATAGTCGTATGCTATTAATAGATACTTTAAAAAAAAAATTCCCAACTCGCTATACCGAGATATAATTTTATTAAACATATAGTCGAGAGGAAAAGTAAAAAAAAAAACATACATTTTTTATAACAGGTAATTTTGTTTTTATTGAGAAAAATGGTGAGGTATATAGAGAAGGTATAAATGTTATATAAATATTATAAGATATATATAACATTTATTTTTCACACGGCCTTCTGTGTGATAGAAGGTACTTGTATTAATGACCAGACGAAAAAAAAAAAATTATCTGCAGACGATTGATAAAATATCGTCTGCACACGTTGGCGGGAAAACCAACTTTCTCCGTTGGTTGATTGCCATGGCTCGTGGTGACATATAGCCCTGGGGTCCATTCTTCTTCTTTCCCGTGGGTGATAGATGGGGGAAGCGTGTTTGGACTGCTGCGCTGCTTGTACCATATATATATATACACTCATGAACTCTTTTACCATGTATATCAGGATTCAGATAATAACCCTGAAAGATATTACAGTGACCTTTATTGAAGACACACGAGATAACCAAGTGTGAAAAAAATTGCCTGTTTACTCAAAAAAAAAAAAAAAAAAGAAGACAAGCGACATCAAATACTTTCCACTTCCTTAAATTTTTGTCCATGAGTGTATATATACAGGGTGATCCAAAAGTCCCGCACAACTTTAAAAATTAATAACTCCGCGAATATTTGCGCTAGAGCAATGCGGTAAACACCATTGTGTTCAGGATGCAATGGGATTTTTTATGGCAAATAATGAAAAATTCGAAATTGATTTTAGTTACAACTTTATTCGCTAGATGGCGCTCTACCAGAATCAGCTATTCAGCGGCCAAATTGTTTGATAAATTGAAAAATATAACTGAACGACACGTATTTTTCCTTTTTGAATACCAGGAAAGAACCCTAATAATATCAAATGATAAATTAATAAAACACCATTTCGCCAAAAGTTAGAAGAATTGGTTAACGATTTTTAAATACAATCTGAGATATGTAAAATAGGTAAATGCAAATTAAAACATGTATATAGCAAAAAATATCTATATTTTAGATGGGCTTTTATGAAATAGATTGAATGTTTTAAAAACACTGCTGATATCAATACACGATTTTTTTTAATGTTAATATAGTACCAAAAATTATGATGGCACTACTAATAGGATTTCGTGCTATAAGGAATGTGTAGTTTCTTGACTAATTGGCGACACTTGACTATTTAACTGGATATTTGTCATGATCCAAAAATGAAATATAGAGGGGAGTGACAAAATATATTTGTCGTACTTTATTCCAAATATCCTATGGGTTTGTCAAATGTTATCATTGTTTATTATACTGTACATAATTTTGAAAATGTATCCCCTCAAAAAGAAAATCATTTTTAAATCGACCTTTTGCGTTGAAAAACGTGGTAGTAAAATAATTTTGTATTATTTTTTGCGCAAAATTTCTAAAGTTGGGGGGGGGGGGATACAGAGAATATTCCTTATGCTATTTCTTCTAATGAGCGAAAACCGATAAACTAAACATAAGGGATAAAATTGTGTATACCAGTGTTATTCGAGAAGTTATAATTATTTGGCCTGCACGACATAATATAAGATGTGGGCAAATGACAAACAAAAAATTACTGTTCACAGAAAAAAATGAGTCAAGATGTGAGGACAGAATTTATTATTCCATAACCCAAAACAAAGAGCTGCAAAATATAACACATGAGGTTTGCCTTCTCTCTTGTATTAGGTCACAATCCTTGCTCAATGTGGCGCCCTTCATTCTCAAACACCGCCTGCAGACGATAGATGACAGAATGGTCACAATTAAATAGTTGAAATTTAAAAAAACGTGCCATCTGATAGAAGCCTTCAACATGGCCAATGTGGTATGCCGGCATCAATAAAAACGCGACTTAATGTACCCCCGTAACCGAAATTATAAGACGTCAAGTCTGGTGATATTGGAGGCCACTGGTATATAAAGTGGCGACTTATCAACAAATTTTACCGAACGTATCCTTCAACAATTGTTCGGCACCGCGGGAGATATGAAGAGGTCCTCCATCTTGCATGAATGTTATTTCGTTTAGTGCTTGTCTGTCCTGCAATATGGGAATAACCTTTTCTCTCAAAAGTTGAACATAACGTTCACCAGTTAGAAAAACGGGTTTTAAAATTCTTCCATCGATTTTTTCAAAGAAAAATGGCCCAATAATAAAAGAAGAAGTGAACCCACACAAAACTGTAACTCTGTGCTGATGAAGTGGTATTTCTGTAAAAATCCTAGGGTTTTCTGTTGCCAAAATGAGGCAGATTTGAATGTTAAATTCCTCCTTTAGATAAAAGTGAGCATCATCTGTTCTTAGAACATTTGACAGCCACTTTTCATCAATATCAATTTGCCGGAAAACCCATGCAGCGAATTCTTGACGCTTCTCAAAATCGCACACTTTCAACTCGTGAAAACTTTGAATTTTGTTAGGGTATTTTTATAGGAAAATCCTAAATGTGTGTTCTCTCCAAACTGTTCCATACGAAATCCCTGTTTGTCGAGAAACTTGTCTAGCACTTACTTCTCCATACGTGGATAACGTTTCAATAGCTTCAGCATTCTGAAAAACCGTAACAGCCACTGACTTGCATGTCGATGGTCTTCCACTCCGAGGTTTTGCTTCCAGAGATCCAGTTTCCTAAAATTTTTATCAATCGCTTTAGAGAGTAGCAACTCATGGGTCCTTTACCGCTTCGAATATCTTTAAAGGAACGAAACGCTCGTAAAGCTTCAGTAGCAGATTCTGAATCACAATTTAAAAAATTCACCAAGAGTGCTTTATCCTGTAGTGACGGCATTCCAGGGGGAAGGGGAGAAGTCCGACCACACCTCCTTGCGGTCCCCCCTGGACCCTTGAAATATTTGACCAAATTCTGGTTCGTTTCCAAGATGACTAACGTTTCAACGACACCCATTTTCAAATGGAGAGCAAAACTGATATCTCCAGTAATGCTACCGCGTCCGGGGTAACCGCCGCGTCAGGAGCTGCAGCTCGAGCTCATGATGAGAAATCTACTACGAGGACACAATTCAATCTACTACAACTCAATATAAATGGTACCCAGAGGAAAATAAAGGGCTGACTTGTCTTCTCTGTGACAACAATGTACATATTTCTTGTCCTCAGGAGACAAAATTGAATCAGAATCTGAGATTTAATATCAAATATTATACAACACTACAAAAGGACAGACCGGGAAAATTCGGAGGAGAACTTGCCGTTTTGATTAAAACCTTAGAAATCAAATTTAAGGAAATCGCCTATAATCAGAGTAAGCCCTAGAGAAATCACGACAGAAGCTCAGTCAATAGAAATCTATCTTACAGATAAAACAATTCCAATCATAAATGTTTATCACCACGATAATACTAGCATCAATACAGGCCTGATAGAGACATTAAGTGAAGCGTCTTCGGATATCGCAATCATACTTGGTGATTTTAACGCCGAAAGACCAACTTGGGGATCACCTGTCCAGGATAACAAAGGTCAGCAGGTTGAGGACATGCTAACCGACCTCGACCTTACACCGTTAAATAACGAAAAGAACACCTATCTATCCAAGTCCACAGGCACAGAATCCGCAATAGACATCACAGCGATAAATTACAACATCGCACCCACAACACAATGGAAAATTCTGAAAAGTGCAATCAGTGACCACAGACCAATTTTAACAACCCTAAAATTCAAAATTGAGAATTTCCAACAGAATAAAAGAACACTGGAAAAAATTCACAGAAAGGCTTGAAGAACTGTGCAACGAAGAATTAAATCACAGAACGATTGACAAAAAATTGGAAAAATTCTCTTCGAACATATCCAAAGCTGCAAAAGTATCGATACCTAGAGGTAGACGTAAAGACCTGTGAATACTTTACTGGAAGGACCACAATATCGAGGCAATGATTGCAGAGAGAGACAATATCAATGACCCTTTTAAAACAAATAAAACAGAAGAAATCATAAAGGAACTCATTGAAATTAGTCACAAAATAGAACAAGAAATTTGGATCTTCAAACAAGAGAGAGAGAGAGAGAGAGAGAAATGGGCAGAATTCTGCGAAAAAAAAATGGATCCAAAAAAGGAAAGCCATCGAGTGTAGAAATTATTTGAAAGGCTGCGCAACATCGGAGTAAGAGGAAAAACCATATTCTGGATTACAGACTTCTTAAGGGGAAGAAGGATGAAGGTTCGGGTCAATGGAACATTTTCCAAGGACCGAAGAACATGGGCTGGTGTACCTCAGGGATCTGTGCTCAGTCCTCTATTCATCTCGCTATATATTAACTGTTGTTTTTGTAAATAGAAGAATATTATTCGTATTATTTAAAGCCTCATTATGTAAAAAATATATGTGTATATAAATTGGTCATTTGTTGTTGGCCAAACGAAAAGAATAAGAGCTAAAAAAAGAGTCATGGTCAAGTTTGAGTTGTTGTACATCTAATTACGACACAACTTTAACAACATCCATCCTCACTGAAGACACAAAAGTTGCCTGTTATGCAGATTATATAGCCATATGGCACACAAGTAGCAGTACAGAAATATCAGAAAAAATACTGAACACATCAATGAGAGGACTGGAGAAGTGGGCAATGAAACTCAAAATGACAATAAACCCAATAAACACAAACCTATAGGTCTCCTTCACTGACAGGAAAAAAGACATGAATTCAACTCCAAAATAAGCATAAACAATCATATAATTGATAAAATTTGATCTGTAAATTACCTAGGTGTGATACTTGATGAGGAATTGCGATTTACAGAACACAAAATTAGCACCTCAAATAGAGTTACCAGAAACCTAAACATTCTGAGAAGGCTATGTGGAACAAATTGGGGAGCAAAACCCAAAATTCTCAGAACAACATATATCACCTTAATAAGGCCAATAATGGAATATGCAACACCTGTTTGGGCTCCCTCAAGTTCATCACTAAAAAGAAGACTAGACAGTGTTCAAGCAAAAGCGGCCAAATTAATCACTGGTTCTATTTCAAATACCAACAATTAGAAAATTCAGAGAGAATGTGGTCTAGATCTACTTGAAAGCAGAAGACAATTAAAAACAATAAAATTCACCAATAGCTTAAAAACTAAAGAAACCGAACACATATCCCATAGAACCTATTTAAACTGGACACAAAAAAAAGGCTCAAAAGATCTTCAACACTTCAGTACAACAACAATATTAGAAAGAGCATAAAAATGAAACATAATGAATTTCAAATTCGAGAATAACCAATATTTCCTACCCCATTGCCATCAAATGTAATCATCAATCTTAACCTGAATGAACCCTGCAATAAAAAAGAGAACAAAAACATACTTAAAAAGAAAGGACTTGACACAATTGGTTTATGCGATCAGATAAATTATTTAACAGCATATACAGATGGATCATCAGACCTTACCATAAGTAATGGAAGGGGCTGGAATTAACATAATACTGCAAGATGGAACATACATCAAAATCAAAGAAGGAGCAAGAAAGATTTCGTCAAACTTCACTTTTGAACTGACAGCTATCTGGAAAGCTCTTGATGTATGCCTGAACCAACCATCCCTGCATCAAGCAGAAGGAATTATAATATACCGTACAACGACTTCATATCCGATCTAGAAGCAATTCAGAAGGGCAATACTATAATAACACAGAAAATACACTCGTTACTTACTCAACTGATATCATTGGAGAATAACTGCATTCTACAATGGATTCCTGCCAGTGTTTGGATCGGGGGTAATGAAATGGCAGTTGAATTTGCAAAAGAAGCCAGAAGGTTGAGCCAAAGGAAAGAAAAAATGTAATTATTTGACGCTAATGCTTTTGAAAAATACAAGATAATTAAACAAAAAATAAGAAAAGATCAAAATGTGAAATAAACTCCGAGAGAAAAATGACAAAACTATAAAGAGATTCAGAACAAAACATTATAAAGGATGACAATACATCCAGATGGCACAAGAACTTATAGAACATGCAACAACTGTCCTGGTGTGGAACTAACACCTACCCACATATTCTCATGCCCGCAGCCTTGCAGAAAATTGACATAGACCCAGAGCAGCTGCTTTACACACCCAAGATAGTGGACAATGCTGCTGCTGCAGTGATAGAGATGCATGGAGACATCTGAGGCTCTTTATTGGACACGACAAAAACAACAACGGCATTCCAGAGTAAAATAAATCATCAGAGATAGATAAATATTTTTCAAATGAATTAAAATAAATATAATCGATACTGAGAGAAAGTTGAATTAAAAAAAATAGAAAATTATTATTTTCGAAATTTAAAAAGCTGAGAGGATTCCAGCAAACCGCATCTAAAATATCTTTTTTTTTTGCTACATGTTTAAATTTGCATATACCTATTTTACATATCTCAGATTGTATTTAAAAATGGTTAACCATTTCTTCTAACTTTTGGCGAAATGGTGTTTTATTTATTTATCATTTGATATTATTAGGGTTCTTTCCTGGTATTCAAAAAGAAAAAAATACGTGTCGATCAGTTCTATTTTTCAATTTATCAAACAATTTAGCCGCTGAATATCTGATTCTGGTAGAGCGCCATCTAGCGAATAAAATTTTAACTAAAATCAATTTCGAATTTTTTCATTATTTGCCATAAAAAATCCCATTGCATCCTGAACACAATGGTGTTTACCGCATTGCTCTAGCGCAAATATTCGCGGAGTTATTAATTTTTAAAGTTGTGCGGGACTTTTGGATCACCCTGTACATAAGGTGTCTCAAAAGGTACTTTGTAATTTTAATGTGTAAAAACATAACGTGTAATTGATTTAAATGAATTAACTGCCATTTAAAAATTATGTTTTAATTCAAAACTTTTGATCGTCTTTAGATAACAAGAACTTAGAATAATGCTATCTGTACACAATAAAGGCACAATGTCTATGAATAAAAGTTTTACCTTAAAAACACTTTTATTATCATCACTCTTATTTTCTTCAACCTGAAAAAAAAGATGTTGATACTGATATTTTAATTATGATAAATATCATTATGTTAATAATTAATGTTTCAATTCATATATTGTGTCTTTATTTGTTAACTCGGGGGTCGGTGGAACGGTAATCTAAACCATTGGTTTTCGACCGCTACGACCCTGGCTCGAATCTCGTATTGGGCACCTTATTTCTAATAAAAAATGCTCCAATGGCCCCTGATTCTTGCAAAAGTCCAACCCCATCAGCGGGTGCAAGTAACCAAACGGGGCACTGGAAAATTTGTAAGTGCAAAGTCGAACTGCTTTTTACATATGTAGACATTTGGTGCGCTTACAGTAAAAGCAGTCGCTAACTACCCACCATGATTATCATGGCCACGTGTACTAGGGATAATAATAATAATAATAATAATAATAAAAAGAGTTTGACTTTTGGCAACTCAATAGTGACAAAACAATATCCAATGAATGATACCCACCATTTAAGTCTACAATCTTCGAATAAGAGCTCAGGTGGTGAAAAAAAAAAGTGATCCCAACACACTGTTGGTGTCAAAGATAGACCCACAGCAGATTCCCAGTCTTCTTCTTCTTTCTTATCTCCATTCAATCATATTAAGGTATCAAGCTTATAAGGCTTGAGACTTTTGATGGTGTCAGCAGGGGAAGAGTAGAGCTCATCAAATCCAGAAGTAAGGAAAATGGTTGCGTCACGAATTGAGTGAATAGAAAAAGGGAAATCAAAATAGATATCTGAAATATTGCTGGAAAGCTTTCAAAGAAAGATCGTATTGTGATACTGGCGATGAAACATGGATGTATTTTGACAATCCGAAGCACAAGCAATCTTGGGTAAGCCCTGAACAGCCGATAACTTCGACCACCAAACCCAATATCCACGGCAAGAAGGTTCTTCTGTGCATCTGGTGGGATCAGCATACTTGACTACGAACTTATGCAACCAGGCGTCACTGCTCATCCCTATCACCAACAATTAACGCAGTTACTCCAAGAAATCGCAGTGAAACGACCAGAATGGGAGCAACGACATGACAAGTTGATACTGACCGCTTCATGATAACACAAGGCCACATGTCTCACAATCGGTAAAAGACACCCTAAAAGACTTCAAATGGGAAGTCACCCACCATACTCTCCAGACATCGCTCCATCGGATTATCACCTCTTCTAGTCGATGGCACATTGGTTGACTGACCAGTGCTTTCAGAATTGCAAAGAAGTTGAAAATTGGCTTGATGAATGGATTGCCTCGAAACCAAAACTTTTATTTTAAGATGGCCTCCATACATTATTCAAATTATGGGAAATATTTTTATTTATATGAATATTGAGAATTTTACTAAATAAATAAATAAATATTTAATATTTCAAAAGATTTAGCGCTTTTCTTCGATCAGAAAATTTCTAAAAATGCAGAGAGTTTTCATCCCAATGCTGTATTTAACAAGAATGACAGACTAACTAGACCAAAATTGGAGTAAAAAAACGTGAAACAAAGTCAAAAACTTGGTGGGAAAAAACAAAAACTATTAAATGGAGTGGGAGGTTAAAAAACAACATAAAGCTGTAACGTTTATTCTTTAATTGTTAGGGCGTGGTGAGTAAATGGCTATAGCGATATATAAGTTTTGATTGATCCAAGCCAACAATTGAGGTCTTTTTCTTTTAGGATGAAATGGATGGTGGAAGAGGGCGTTGAACTCTATTTTTGGCGTTTGTTAAACCTTTATATAAAAGGCGTATTTACGCAAAATTGGCCTTAAATATCCCCAATTTCTTGATTTCTCAGGAAGCCTCTGGGACGAAATATTTGGTTGTATAGGTACAGTCTGCACCACACTGACGAGGGCAAACAGCCCGAAACGCGTACGTGGTTGACTTTTCTTGATATATCAAGAAATTGGGTTGGTCAAATATCTTGAAAAAAGTTGAATCAACGTTTAGTTGATTTGTGTTTTACTAGATGGCGCTCTGCCACCTGAAATGCTCATTGAGCGGTCAGGATATGCCTTTTTAGTTATACATATATAACATATATATATATATATGAAAAAACAATAGAAAAAAATAAAAGATAAGTGGGTCAGGTGTTGATATTAATAATAACGAAGGCATCTCCTGACCTCGAGCACATGTGCTTTTTATCACGGAGCAAGCTAAATAAACGTTTAGTTTATTTTTGTTCCACTAGATGGCGCTCTGCCATCTAAAAAGCACATGTGCTCGTGGTCAGGAGATGCCTTCGTTATTTTTAATATCAACACCTGACCCAGTTATATTTTATTTTTTTCTATTGTTTTTTCATGTGTTAAGCGTCTTTACGCAAATTTGGCCTTAAATACTCATTTCTTGATTTTTCGGGAAGCCATTGGGACCAAAAATATTTTTGGTCGCAGTGGTTACAGCCTTCTCCACGCTGACGAGCGCCAATAGCGCGAAACGCGTTCGTGGATGGCTTTTCTTGATTTATCAAGAATTTGGGTTGACCACATATTACGGAGCAAGCTAAATAAACGTTTAGTTTATTTTTGCTCCACTAGATGGCGCTCTGCCATCTAAAAAGCACATGTGCTCGTGGTCAGGAGATGCCTTCTTTATTTTTAATATGTATCTATATATATGTGAAACTTTTAGAATGGATCAGCTTGTCTCTGGAGTTTGGGGTTTTATCCAAAGAGGCGTGATATTAAAAGAGATGTGATCTTTGAAGAGGTGTAGTCGTTAAAAAGACGCGGTCGTTAAAGAGACTGTTCGCAAAAAGGTGTTTACTATTATTTGGAATACAAAAATTACAATATTTTAACATAATGTAATGAAATATGGCGGTTTTTATAGAGGGGTGGGGAAATAACTGGTTTTTATAGAGAATGGGGTGAAATATTGTGTTTTTATAGAAAGGGAGACGAAACGCGGCGGTTTTTATAGAGGGGGGTGAAATACGGTGACTTTTATAGAAAGGGAGATTAAATACGGCGGTTTTTATAGAGAGGGTGGTGAAATAAGTGGTTTTTATAGAGAATGGGGCGAAATATTGTGGTTTTATAGAAAAGGGGGACGAAACACGGCGGGTTTTTTAAAATAGAGTAGGGGTGAAATACGGTGGCTTTTATAGAAAGGGAGATTAAATACGGTGGTTTTTATAGAGAGGGTAGTGAAATAAGTGGTTTTTATAGAGAATGGGCTGAAATATTGTGGTTTTATAGAAAAGGGGACTAAACACGGCGGTTTCATAGAGAGGGGGGTGAAATACGGTGGCTTTTATAGAGAGGAAAACTCCACTGTTCGTTTATATAATTAATGAACTCAGGTATAATTGATTCCATGTTAATAACTATCGCAATTAGTGCTCAACACAATTGATCCTTCATTTTTATTTTTTAATTATCATAGAAGCTTGGCAATAAATCATCGGGGACATTTTGACCGTTTTTTCCAACCTTTCATAGAGTGATGGCACATACTCATGTCGACTTCTGTGATATTGGGATTGAATGCTGATAACTACTTTGTTTATTAAGAAAATTACACCTTTTAATTGTGCAAAGAAAAATGCTGATGGCTTGCGCCATCTCTCGGAAGAATTATATAAACTATTCTTTGTTTTTATTTTTAAAGCATTGTAGAATATTGTTCAAATATATATTCTCTTGATTAATAAAGAAAATCAAACCACATACGCGTTTCATGAACGAATAGCTGATATATATTCCGATAGTTGGCGCAAACCATCAGAATTTTTCAGTTTCAACTCAGTAGATCCTTTTTTTATGATTCCACAATACAATTCACTTTTTTAATATTTTCCCTTCTTTGTTTAGGTGTATTCATTTGGAATAATTAAAAATAGATAATTAGTTGATATTTTTTCCTACAGATGGCGTAAGCCACCAGAAAATTTCATTTCAGGAGATCCCTTTTCATTAATTATATCCACTGATTTTCCCCCCAGTACAAATTTCATTTTTGTACTATTTTTTTTTTTGGTAAAATTGTTAATAATTATATATATAGAGAGAGGCACTTTTTTGCCTATATTTTGACGGGATATGAATTTTACTAAACAGTTTGTATTTCTCCATTTAACTTTGATAAGTCAGTAGAAGAATGACTTTGCTCGCGAAAGCTTGCTTTTTTTTTACCAATATAAGAATATACTTATTGTGTTAACCTTTGTGTTATATTTTGAGTTAAACGGTATATCTGTGAAAGTTTCTATCTGCTAATTGGTTCCGTTATCTCTGTGGACATCGAGTATCAAGACCTGCTGAGGATCTATGAAGAATATTCCATGGTCTTCCTGAAGAAAAATCCTAACGAGAGATGGAATAGAAAACGTGGGCGAACGACAAATCGTGCTTATGGAGGTGGGGGCTGGTAATTGGAATGTTTTTTGGAGCGGAACTTTCTGTAAATTGACAAACAACTTACTGCCTTTAGGGTGGAGTAGGCGTATATGTTTGTATATAGACTTTTTATGAGCTGTGTTGAGTGGCTGCAATACATACATATATATATATATATGGCATAGTTCTATCACTTCTTTGACGTTGGGCTTTGTGACGCCCACCTTAATTTAGAACTTGTTGCTTTACTGTTCCACTAGTATACTTTTAAGTAAGAAGTGAAACTGTTTTGACATGTTTCTTATTACAATTTTTAAAAAGTCTACTGTCTATTACTGTAATATGGAAGGCTATTTAGGAAAGTGTTTCTTATCAGTGATGAACTTCCCAAGCCGTTTCTTTATTGTAATCAACCAGACCTCTATACTAATATTGAACTGTTTAAAAGAGAATGGAAGACATTTGTATAAAAATGGCTAATGAATCAACATCTTTTTGTATGTAAATATGTATATATGTATGTAAATAATTGTGAGGATATATATATATATATATATATATATATATTAAGAAAAAGGCATCTCCTTATCGTGCAACTGAAAGTTGCTGATGGCTTGCGCCATCTATCGGAATAAATATCAACTATTCTCGTTGATTTTTAATTATTCCAGAATTGGCCAAATACCCATTTTTGATTAATCAAGAAAAGCTAACCACGGACGCGTATATATATATATATATGTCGTAACACGTGCAACAGCAGTCATGAGGCCTCGTGGTTTCAGGAGTTTGGGTTAATACATAATGAAAGACGCAGGTTGGATGGCACCTAAGAGAGGCCACGACGCGTCAAAAATATTTTAATTTTTTTTATAACAGATGGCGCGCCTATTCATTATGTGAATAGAATGGTGTTTGGAATGAGAAGATATGGTGAAGAGAATTGCATAGAACAGAATGAAATAGTCTTCCTTGTTAATTGACATCCTTATGATGATGAATGAAGTATTTAAGGGAGAGTATATAGAGCCTAATGAATGAAGTAATCAAAAAGAAAACAGTTTTCAGAAAAATATACTTAAAGAAGATTTTCAGAATATCATATGTGGTTTGATATTCTGATAGAAACAGTCAGCAATTAGAAGATTGAAAGAATAAAAATGGGGGAAGTGTTTTATGATGGCCTGACTTTTCAGAGAAATATAAACCTTCAGTGTTCAGCAGAATCATACAAGAAAATAGTAGATCTCTAAAAAGCGGTCTGGTAGATTAAAGTCACGAAACCGTTGTGAGGATACACCACTGATGAGTTAAACCTTCCAAATATTTTGTTCATAGCAGTTGAAGACATTGGGAATTGTGTTTTATTTGAAAAAATAACCATAAAGGCGTCAAAAATAGACTACATTTCTTTATATATAAAAGAGCAGGAAAAAATGGTTAAGAAATTGTAAAACAAATGTAAAATTGCACTGTAGAGAAATTATGTGGTATTCACACGTAGAAAAAACACATTATTTCATTGCTTTTATAAAAGGTGTTTTTATTTGCACATTGTAAAATATGTATTACATTACAAATATAAGTCTTTTGATCTATTTGGAGAGATGTATGAATAATATATATGACATGTTTATATATCTAAATTTAATTTTATATATTTTGTCGTTCCCCATTTTGTTGTCATACATATAAATCTACATATATATATAAAATTGCATCCATATAAAAGGCTACTTTAATATTCCCTTTGATATATTCCTATAATACGTTTTTGTATAACGAATCAAAAGTTTTTACGAAGGAGTATCTTTTATTATATTTGTGCAAGCTTTCGAACTTTGCAGTTCTTCCACAGGCATGGATAGCACAGAAATACTACCCTCTGTGCTATCCATGGCTGTGGAAGAACTGCAAAGTTCGAAAGCTTGCACAAATATAATAAAAGATACTCCTTCGTAAAAACTTTTGATTCGTTATACACTTATAACAATTGTACGGAGTTTACCTGTAGAAAATAATACGTTTTTATTTATATACAAGTATATTGTAACATTATTTATTATTTTATTAGCAGAGTATTATTTTTATGTTTATATTTTGCTATACTCTGTACACTTCTTCCCTCTTTGTTTATATTTTGCTATACTCTGTACACTTCTTCCCTCTTTGTTTATATTTTGCTATACTTTGTACAATTCTTCCCTCTTTGTTTATATTTTGCTATACTCTGTACACTTCCCTCTTTGTTTAAATTTTGTGTATCATTCATAGTTGGTTCTTGCCTGAAATAAATTGTTGTCTCATCCCGAAGTTGGTCTTCCCTAATTTTCCACGTGGCAATATAGATATAGATGGACATTTTGCCGAGAAGATAGTGATCTATAAAACTAAATGGTCGCCTCTACTGTCAAAATAGACTCTAAAAACTAAGCGCCATCTATTGACAGTCTCTACAAACTAGCGGATTCGGGACGGTGACAAAGCAACAAAACCATCTTTATCATAAAGATAGAGGCTGCCTGGCCGGCATTCATAGTTCTTAAAATTAAAGATACATCGGCCAGTAATTATTTTTATTACCTCGACGTTTCGACAAAATCTTTTGTCCTCGCCAGGAGCAAACAAAAATTAAACATTTAGCAAGGCGTTAGAAATCTCAGAATGATTCAGAATGATTTTTAACGTCTTCCTAAATGTTTAATTTTTGTTTGCTCCTGACGAGGACAAATTTTTTTGTCGAAACGTCGAGATAATAAAAAGATTTACTGGTCAAAATATCTTTATTTTCAAGAAAAACCACTTTATTGAATCGAAAATATCTAGGAGTTTCCAGGGATAAGTTTATTTTAAGTAAAAGAAACTTATATCCCTGGAAAACTGATGTTTTCACCTTAATATTGACATACGGGATTATTCTATTGGATTAAAAACCAGCTTTGGTGAAATGAGAAGCGCCCACGTGGATGCCATGGTTTCAGACTAATGGCGCCTAGCTTTGGCGTCTATTTTGACGGGATAAGTGACCTTATGGTACACCTATACACTCATAGACAAAAATTAAGAAAGTGGAATTCTTTGTTGTCGCTGGTCATCTGTTTTTGGAGACAGATGCAATTTTTATCACACTTGGTTATCTCGCAATGTCTTCAATAAATGTCACTGTAATATCTTTCAGAGTTATTGTCTGAATCCCGATATACATGGTAAAACTTACAACTTCCTTAAGTTTTGTCCATTAGTGTGTCTTTAATAAAGGTCACTGTAATATCTTTCATAGTTATTGTCTGAATTCCGATATACATGCTGAAAAGTGCAATATTCTTATGTTTTGCCTCCATTAATGTAGATATGTCTAGATAGTTTGCTTCTATTTGAAATCTAATATGCACATGTATAAGATTTGGTTAACGGTAAATATGTAAATAGAGATGCTAGAAATTTGCATAGAAGAATAATCTGCCTCCCCTCTTACAGATTCCTATGGTTGAGGCGAGTCTGAAGAAGAGCCTTTGTTTTAGTTCGAATGTTATCTCGCTATATAAGGTACAGATGTCTAAGATAACATTGTGGAAGGTTTTAAAATTATATAATCATTCTTGTAGACGTTTGACACGTTTGGGAATTCTCATCTCTGGACACTTCTATTTTTCCTTTCATCATTACTCTTCACAATTCATCCTTTCATACTTTATCCCTAAGGATAGAAATAGTCGTTATTTCTCCTTAAAATAAATTACGATTTTTCGTTCAAAATTAAACATTTGCAGTGAAACTTGTTAAACGTCTACAATCATAAGCCGCATTATATTGAATATATATTATAATAATTCTTAATAATTATTATTTTAAATTTCAAAATGCAAGCTTTCAAGTGAGAACCAATCTTCTACAGGCTTATGTTTTGTTGCACCAAGTTGCAACTTTGTAGATTAATCGACCTTGGTTTCCTCCTTCTTGGTGTTATACACGCTTAAGATCAAGGGTTTCCACAATTGAAGCAAATAAAAAGTAAATTACATTTTAAAGTTATTATGTTTATTTATTTGTTTTCTTCCTCGTAGGTCGTGATACTCAGTCTTCGTCTAGGTCCTCT
Organism: Cordylochernes scorpioides; assembly: GCA_030710605.1. Classification (NCBI taxonomy): domain Eukaryota; kingdom Metazoa; phylum Arthropoda; class Arachnida; order Pseudoscorpiones; family Chernetidae; genus Cordylochernes; species Cordylochernes scorpioides. The sequence continues at coordinate 14,569,704 of CP092882.1, read as the reverse complement.
CTCTCCAAAATAGATGGTGATGTCTTGTCCATGCTCCATGGAAAAGTGCCATTGCCCCGTTAGTCAGCCACATTTCAGAGTTCCCTGTTCACGGTTACCGTAGCGGCTCACGACACCGTACTACAGGGCAGTCTTGTGCTGCTTCTCCCGCCCGCCACGTCCAAAATAGATAATCAAGATAAATCAAGATATAAACAATAACAAAATGTTACAAAAAGGAATGGTACAATAAAAGTAATGATACTATAGTACATAATCCGTTTTACCAATAATTTTAACTAAATTCATATTATCAGAGATCATTTTAAATAAATAGAAAATGCAAAAAAAAATATGAAACATAATCAAAGAGATATATATCTCTATTTGAAAATAGAGCAATCCATAAATTAATATTTAATTAAAAAGGCATATATATTGGATCAAATTATCATTTATTTTACCAATATTTCAGTTGGCTGAACGCCAACCTTTATCAAGGTGTTATAACATATTAATGTATATCAACAACAAACTGGCGCTGAGTTTGTTGTTGACACACATTAAATATGTTATAACACCTTGATAAAGGTTGGCGTTCAGCCAACTGAAATATTGGTAAAATAAATGATAATTTGATCCAATATATATGCCTTTTTAATTAAGGATAAATCTCTATATTGTTTGTTTGGATGTGGACACGCGTAACATTTGAGTATGTAATCTTCAAATTTTAAATATATTTTTAAAAGTTAAAAAATAAGATATTAATTTACATTTTCGTCTTTTACTCTACTATTTAGATTAACGCGCCATCTGTTATCAAAATTCGAAACTATTTTAGACGCGTATGATTCTTTTTTAAAAAAATAAACAATTTCTACTCTGAAAATTATCCCGCATGTGTTTCTTTTGAACCAAAAATCGAAATTTATTTTAAGGAGAAATAACGATTATTTCTAACCTTAGGGATGAAGTATGAAAGGATGAATTGTGAAAAGTAATGATAAACAGAAAAATAAAAGTGTCCAGGGATGGGAATCGAACCCACAATGTTCTACTTACCGGGCAGATGCCATGTCCGCTAGGCTACCCTGGACATATTTTTCCGTTCGTAAAATGCCGTTATACAATCATAGGCCGCATTATATTGTATTATAAAATTTCTACTCTTCTTACTGCAGTGGAAAAATTAATAAGAGGGCCTGGATCATTATTAAACTGGCGAAACCGCTGGGAGGGTTCACCACTGATGAACCAAGCCCTCTTATTAATATTTTCCATTTCGCATTAAGGACAGTAGAAATTGTTTATTTTTAAAAAGAATCATACGCGTCTATAATAGTATTTAGATCTTTTCATAAATCATCGATAAATTCCCATCAAAATGATAACCTCTCTCCACATTATATTTAAAATATTCAATAAAATATTTAGACCAGTATCTATCTCAACATATGATTAATTACCCGCGTTAATTATAAAAATGAGGAGAAAATTTATTAAATTATGCGACGAAAAACAAGTCATTTTAACAACCAATTAATCCTCAAACCATTAAAATTCTGGTTGAAAGATCATTTCCATATTTATAAAAAAGGAAACTAAATAAAAGATTAAGAAATGATAATTTTCAATATATAAACAATAGTAAAATATAAAAAAGAATAATATATTACATTAAATAGACTCTCATGATCCCTTGTCTATACAGATTAGAAAAACAACCGGTTTTATCGCCCAATAAGCTTTTAAGATGTCCGTAGTTCACCTGAAGTGCGTTTCAAAACAAAAATAATAATAACTAGTAAAAGATTGGTCCATCAAAAAATATATATTAGATAAATAAAAACTTTTGTTGTTGTTGTCGTGTCCATTGTAAAATGGGTACCGTTGCTATGTTAGTCACCTTGGAAACGGACCAGAATTTGGTTGAATATTCCAAGGCTCCAGGGGGGACCGCAAGGAGGTGTGGTCGGACTTCTCCCCTCGAATAAAAACTTTTAAATCCAAAATAAACCTCTTTATATATATTGTATATACAAATATTATTTTATTTTAAAATTATAATTTCTAGAATACAAAATTACTCTGTAAGGGCGAACGCCAAATGTCGCGGATTTTCCTATATAAATTCATTGTTTTTGACAATTAAAACAGCGACATCTCGTCAATATCTACACTCTAGTAGAGTTATAATAGTAAAATTAATTGGATTTAAAATAAAGAGAAAATATTTACAACAGACGGAGCCTTCTCCTAAGTGACGTCTGAATCTTATCAGGAGTTTAAAGCCTTTATGAGTTTAAACAGGCACCTGCCAGTCCCCAATATGATAGACTTGAGGACAAGAATGTTTTCAGACGAGAGTATAAGATCATACCTATCAAGGTCGTAATAGATTGCAAGTATGATATCCTCCCTGGTGATTGTTGTTGTTTCCCGTTGGCCGGCTCAAATCTTTATCTACATATGTAAATATGTCTTTTATTTATTCTATTCACCTTAAAACAGGTAGTACTTTATCGAATTATGTATTTTATATATTTTTAAGCACAATTAAAGCAAATTGTTATTATATTATGTTTTATTATTACCACGAATGCAAATTTAAATACTCATGTATTCTCAAAATAATCAGCATTAGAAAGTAATAATTCTATATATGTCTCAAACAAATTTATCATTACAATATATATATAAAAATAGAGCGCCTCTCCCGTCAAAATAGACGTCAAAACTAGACACCATCTATTGACCGTCGTCGCAAACTAGCGGCCTCGGGTCGGTAACAAAGCCACAACACCAGCTTTGGCAAACTGAAAAGCGTCCACCTAGAGACCATGGTTTCCGACTAATGGCCCTCGTCAGCCTAGGGCGGACTTTATTCCATGAGATACACAAGGGATCTAATGGAATCTTCACAATCTGCCATAGAGGTGATCAGCTGGCAAAGTGGCTAGGCAAAATTTATGGCTAAAATATAGATGGAAATAGAATAGAGGCGCCCTATTATTTTATAATATTCTCCATGGCAAAATATCCATCTATATATATCAACCTATTTCATTTCTCTATCTATACTATCACATTTCACAAACCAAAATTTTGCCAGAATGTAATATTCACCTATAAATATTTCACCATTTCGTTAGCGCTAAGAAACACACAAACCTATGTACATATCTACTAGAATATTCAATTAAAAGGAAGACCATATATATATATACTGTGGTGTGTCGAAGTAAAATTAATTAAACTAAATAAATATTAACCAACTTATTAAGAGTTGACGTGCAGTGTGAGATAAGTTATTTAAAATTAGATATTCCTTTAACGTTTGTGGGTGGGTATAATTAAAGAACTCTGTCGAAATCCCTATATTATATATACTGGTGTCTTATTACTGGATTTATATTACATATCCCTGGAGTCCTATATGCATATAAGTAAATAGACTATGCAAATTCTTTCTAGATTTAATACCAATTGATAGTTCCTCTTGAATCTTCTCTTATAAATTACATTTATTCGATAATATATTAGTAATCTAGATGGTTTTCCGGATTTCTACTGTATTTGCATATAATCTCTAGGTTATGCAAATTCTTTGTTGATATTTAAGACCATTCAATTTGAGAGTTTTTTATTAGAATTATCACACACTATATATTCTTTAAAATGACATCTATTCGATAATATATTAGTAATCTAGATGATTTCCTGGAATTCTATATGCATATAGTCTCTAGCTTATGCAAATTCTCTGTAGATTTAAAGCTATTTGAGGGAATTTTCTCTTGAATTTTTCCTCGCACACCTTATAATATTTCAAATGACATTTATTCGATGTTATATTAGTAATCCAGATGGTTTCCCGGAATTATATATGCATATAAAGTCTCAAGGGTATGCAAATTCTTTGTTCATATTTAAGACCATTCGAGTTTTATCTTAGAATTATCACGCACTATATATTCTTTAAAATGACATCTATTCGATAATATATTAGTAATGGTTTCCCGGAATTCTATCTGCATATAGTCTCTAGGATATGCAAATTGTTTATATATGTCAAACTATTTGAGAGAGTTTTATTTTGAATTTTTCATCGCATACTATATGATATTTAAAATGACATTTATTTGATATTGATAATCTAAATCGTTTCTTGGAATTCTATATGCATATAAGAGGTCTCTACGGTATGCAAATTCTTTGTAGATCTGAACGATTTGAAAATGAGAGTTTTCTCTTCAATTCTCGCACACTATATAATCTTTAGATGGCATTTATTCGATATTATAATAATAATATAGATGGTTTCCAAGATTTCTATTGCCAAATTATATTGACAAACATTTGCACTTTTATCTTATCCCAGTTTTCACTGGGAAGAATGTGCATCTCTCCCGCCTTCTCATTGGACGAATGTGGCCATGTTTGAATATAAAAAGGGGCTATGGTATTTCGAGAGATTTATTTGACCGGATAGCATTAAGCCACAGCTCTACGGCGTTACATATACTAAAATTGGAACACAGCTGTACATGGCGCGATGGAAATATAATATTATCCATCCAAGCTAAGTTACTAAATTTGTTCCTATCTAGAACCTGAAACTACATCACAGTAAAGTTGGTCTTTAGTCATTAACTTGGTATCATATTGCAGTAAATAACGACAGAATTTGTAGATATGCGGTACAGTGTACTCCGCTTATAACAAAGTCGGTTATAGCGAAATTCCGCATATAGCGAATGAAATTGTCTGCACGAAAGAAAAGAAGGGCTTAAACCATTAAAAGAACTCTGGATATTGCGAATTCGGATATAAAGAATTTTCGCTTATAACGAAGTGATTTGCATGTATAAAATTTTATTTTATCCGTTTATAACGAAGTTTTCTCATTTACCATTATAATTGACTAATATATTATGCATAATATATATCAAATTACAACGTGTGAATGACACAAATTTAATGATACACAACAAATAAGTTAATAATATACAATTTTAAAATATGCAAACATATTATAAGTATTTTTTTACATTATTTAAACAAAATTAAATTGTTTAATAAACGCTTATATTTTATTAACGTTTACCATGGCAGGAGAACGAAAACAAACAAGAAACTCACTATCTCTGTCAGTCAAGCTGCAAATGCTAAGAGAGATTGAAGTGGAGAAGCCTCTTCGATCGCATGAAAGAAGTTTTAAAAATACCGTTAGAGATGGATTTCGATTCTTATGCTGACGCTGACAATGACGTCGTTACAAATGCCATGTTATCCGATGTAGAAATTGTCGAGAGCATTCTTCAAGCAAAAGAAGAAGAAGAAACGGACCAAGTTGATGAAGAAGTAGACCCAAATATCCACATTCCGCATCCAAAAGAGGTCTTGGAGAGCATTCAAACTCTGCGATTGTTTCTTCAATGTCAGGATGAGTCCAAGTCTCTTCATAGGCATCTGTCAGACTTGGACAACATCGAAAAGAGTGTTCAGCACTTGTTACTGACTTCTAAATGTCAAAAGAAAATCACAAACTACTTCTCCAAAAACACCTGATGAGGTTGTTATTGATCTTTGTGTTGCTCTTTTGAGTTGAATAGTAAATAAAATTATTGGTACAGAATATTTTTTTTTCCGACTGCGGATATAACAAACTTCGGATATAACAAAGTGATTGTCATGGATAATGCGACTTCGTTATAAGCGGAGTACACTGTATACCTATTGTGTAAGCACTCACTAAACTCTACCTACCATGGTTATCATGGCCTGAAAAATGTGTACCTTGCATAAATAACCGAATTTATGGATAGGTGGTATATTTATAGTGTAAGCACTCACTAAACTCTACCTACCATGATTATCATGGCCTGAAAAATGTGTACCACTTCTTGAAATTTCAAAATGGATAAAAAAAAACTTTCAATAACTGCTTAAAATGCAATAGTGTGGAAGCTTCTCCGGAACATATCATGCTCAGAACTGACAATAGAGGACCTATATCCCAGGCCTATAACTACCATCGCAAAATTGGAGAGGAGTGGACTTCAGGAATTGGTTTAACCATGGACCACCACAACAATGTGTACCTTGTATAAATAACCGAATTTTTAGGTAGGTGGAATATTTATAGTGTAAGCACTCACTAAATTCCTATCACCAAGATTTCTATGGGCTATCATATATATATTATAAAATGTAAGGATTTAAAAGCACGAATGTTTCTTTTATACATAATACAAACTTCTACTGTCCTTACTGCGATGAAAAAATATATTGGGAGGGCTTGGCTCATCAGTGGTGAACCCTCCCAACGGTTTCGCCAATTTAATCTACCAGACCGCTTCTCAGAGCTCTAATACTGTATTGGACGATTCTGCTTTTATACGCAGCACTGATGGCGTATAGATAGCGCGTTATTGCTTTGTGTTAATTTATTCCTAATGGCCTTGTCTTTATTGTTTGTGGAAGAGCATTGCTTGATGCAAATATTTATATGTAATTCTACTGTCCTATAAGCTTATGTCCATAGACTTCTTGAAAACCATTTCTGAGATTCCACCTTCAGTGCTGCGTATATAAGCAGAATCGTCCAATACAGTATTAGAGCTCTGAGAAGCGGTCTGGTGGATTAAATTGGCGAAACCGCTGGGAGGGTTCACCACTGATGAGCCAAGCCCTCCCAATATATTTTTTCATCGCAGTAAGGACAGTAGAAGTTTGTATTATGTATAAAAGAAACATTCGTGCTTTTAAATCCTTTTATTTTATATATATAGATGGCGCGTTATTGCTTTGTGTTAATATATATATATATATATTATCTTTAAATTAAAGATACTTCGGCCAGTAAATCTTTTTTATTGCCCCGACGTTTCGACAAAAATCTTTTGTTCTCCTTAGGAGCGAACAAAAATTAAAACATTTGGCAAAGCGTTAAAAATTTATATTTATCATAATTTTTAACGCTTTGCCAAATGTTTTAATTTTTGTTCGCTCCTAAGGAGGACAAAAGATTTTTGTCGAAACGTCGGGGCAATAAAAAAGATTTACTGGCCGAAGTATCTTTAATTTAAAGAACTATGAACGCTGGCCATGCAGCCTCTATCTTTATGATATACATATATTATGTCGCATACCTGGACATATTTGCATAGCATTGTTTTGTTTTATATATTTTTACATATTGTTTCTTATGAAAGGTTGTTATATTTGCATGTCCGCGAGAAGCACGATGTGTATATATAGGTCAAGAGAGTAATAAAGTCAGAGTTTCTATTGCTTAGGATCTTCTCTTGTTCATCTGTACTCGTTCTTTAATATAGAACATTACATATTATATATATATTTAGGATAAATATTAATTCAATATATTTATATATGTGGAGTTCTTGCAGAATTAACGGTCTCAAAATATTTCTCATCATAATTATCATGTGTACGTGCGGTAAAAAAAACGATACTTGCCATGATAACTATAGACTGTGTGTACAATATAAATTTGAAATAAATATCAACATATGTAGATATATGTGTCATAGAACAAAACAGTTACAAAATCTAATGTACCATGATAATCATGACATATACTTGTGGGTAAATAACAAACAAGAAACTCAGTAGAGATCATACTCAATTATTTCCTCTTTTCAAACTATCTTTTTTTAAATCTCATCTCTAACCTCAAATCTTTTATCCAATTAGCCCCTTCCCACATATTGGATTAAGAAAACAAGATTTCCAGAGTTAGCTGAATTTCAATTTTGACTTTAAGAGTCAAGAGAAAAAGACATATTAATGCCTTCAAGGGAATTTTGAAAGAAAATTGCAAAAATTTGAAGAAAAATTTCAATCGAAATCAAATTTCACTAATTGGCCTCGACACTAAGATCGATGAATGATTTGCATCAAAAGGAATTTATTTGAATAGAAACTATAGCTACACACGGATAATCAATTTTACATATTTACAATTTTATTACCTTGTCATATCTATATTTAAAATTGTATTTTCAGATTCTTATTTGAAAAAATTGAGTCATTGAGTCATACATTATTTACATAATTTTTTTTGAGAATACCAATACAAGGTAAAAAGACCAAATCCAAATAAATAGTGTGTGATGTTTCAGTAACAGCGTTGTTACCCTCTTCATCCGAAACGACACACACTATTTATTTATTTGGATTTGGTATTATTACCTTGTGTTTTTAATCTATAAACAAAATTGTGCCTTATCTTCTTTTAGAATTTTACTTCCAACCTTTCGACGTCTTTCTGTAGTCCTTTTCAAGGAACAATTTGTCTACTGTTTACTTTTATGCAAATTCGGAATGGTCTGATATTTTGAAAGTGTGGAGCGTTAAATGCTTCGATATTTCAAACAACAAGACAACGCAAATATGTATATGAACATTATTAACAAATGTAATAGCCTGAAAATGACGTTTTCCACATTCTGTAAAGTTTTTTCACAACATATCTGTCGTGGTCGAATGGAAGGGCGTAACAGTTGTGCATGTAAGCTTCGAAAAAGAACTTGTTCCACACTCGTGAGCGCGCGCACGCGGCGGCGTTCCGTAGCATTCGCCCGCGCCCGCTGGCTCCTACGTTTATTTTATACAGATTTATTTATAGAATAGGTGAATTTGTATTTACATTTTAACATTCTAATTATGGAGAAAATAAATTATATCTCTTGGGCATTAGGCAAATTATGATATATATTTATAGCGGAGAGTTATAAATTCTATCTATATGCGATAAAAGGTACCTCTCACTTTAAAACATCAATTTTCCTCTTTGTTTTAACGAACTGAAAAATTCGTAGCCCATAAATATGGTATACACAGGGTTAGTTTTAAATGAAGCCTTAAACAATACGACGTTAAAATAATATGTTTCTTTGTTATTTTTACGAGACGAGCTTTCGAGCTAAATAAAAACTCTTCTACAAGTCTGAAACAATGCTTAACCCTTTCGCTACCAGACGTATAAAACATTGTTATCTAATGCGGATACCAAAAGAGTAGACCATGCCCCAGATACTGGCATTCTTCAAAACACATTTTATCCGAAAATATAAGAATGTATGTACAAAACATTTAAAGCCAGTTATTCACAACTAGGTAACAATGTTTATTTCCCCCTGATATATCACCATAATATTATTAAAATACAATTTATATTAAACTAGAATAATTAAATAAGAAAAAAAGGCATCTCCTGATCTTTCAACTAAAATTTATTGATGGCTTGCGCCATCTATCTGAATAAATATCAACTAATCGTTGGAATTTTTCAATTATTACAGAATTGGTTAAATACAGTTTCTTGAATAATCAAGAAAAGATAACAACGTACGCGTTTCGGGCTGTTGGCCCTCATCAGTATTGTGCAATCTGTACCTAAACGACTAAAAAGCTGGTTTTTAGGACATCCTGAAAACTATGAAACAGCTATTTAGCCCGGAAGGGCCCAAGAAGGGCTCTAGAAGAATAAATGCTATATTTTGGATCCAACGCTGGAGTGTTATAGATTCTTGAGGAAAGGTTTACTATCACATACGTGTTCCCAAGTGTCAAGATCCCAGGTTTTTCCCTCCCTCGACGAGAATGGGTGCTTCTAAACCGCTTTAGGACAGGTCAGGGAAGGTGTGCAGAGCTGATGAAGTTATGGGGCTACACCAAAGATCCAAATTGTGCCTGCAACGTCCCACAATCAATGTCCCATATACTAGATGACTGCCCGCTGTACAAATTCAATGTAGGAATCTCCAATCTCCATTCTGTCACCCCGGAAGCCCTGAACTGGCTGAAGGCCTTGCCTCTCAGACTTTAATGACCGATATGTCCTCACTTCTTTTTTCTAGATTTAATTCATTTTGTCTCCTCTCTAATTGTAAATACGCTGCTGTATCACCTCATAAGCATAAATAAATAAAACATACGTGTTGTCCGTTAGTAAAAGAGTTTGGATAACTAGCACTGCAATAATATGGATATTTACCGCAGACCATGGTAGGTACAGAACTGAGGGAACAATCTTCAAATCTGTCTCACCAAGAGAACAGCAATCCTTGATTCCCTGACTTAAGTCATCTACAGACAAATGACTTTCCAGAGCAGTTACAAGGTTTTGCCACTATGTACAAAGTGTAATTCTCAACCTTCAGCACCAAACCATATTATTGACTGCATTAGCTCACCCATTGATGATTTCTACTCATCCCCAGCAGACACCATCAACAAAGCTTAAGATCCAAATACTTTAATCGTAATATTATTCAGTAGAGATAAGCAATAATACCAGAACTTTGAGCTCATCCATTGATGAGTTCTACCCATCCCCAGCAGACACCATCAACAAAGCTTAAGATCCAAAGACTAACCTTAATATTATTCAGTAGAGATTAGCAAGAATAAGACCACTTTGTAGCAAAACTAGGCATTATTGATTACGTATTGTGTGAGTACACGTCGAATTCAAGTATTGATTTTGTTGATCAGTAGAAAATCCTTTTAAAAATCTCGAAAGCTCTCCTTGAAAATATAATAAAAAAGCATTTCGTTTTTTAACTTTATATACCAAATCTTATAATAAATATAAAAGAGGCATATCCTGGCACATGAACATTTTATATGACAGAGCGCCGTCTAGTGGAACAAAAATCAACTAAACGTTAATTTAGGAATTTTTCCATAATATTTGGTCAATCCATTTTCTTGATGCGTTTCGGGTTGTCGGCTCTCGTCAGTGTGGTGAAGACTGTACCTCAACGATCAAATATTTGTCCTAAGAAAATTTTATAATTATACATAAATAATCTAATATTAATATATAGCGCAATATTAAATGATTAATATATTTTTAATTAAAAAGGCATATATTGGATCAATAAATCATTTATTGATCCAATATATGCCTTTTTAATTAAAGATTTATTTATGGATTGCTCTATTTTCAAAACAATTAATATATTATAAATAATCAATTGGGAGAACTTTTCTTAAATAAAGACAGAAAGTCGTTGGGTAAAAAGTATTTTGTTGTTATTGATGGATAAGAAATCAACTTTCGAATACCATATCTTCTCCTGGTATTAAGCTGGTGATATAAAGTTGTCATACGTAGAAACGTAGTAATGGAAAAACCCTGCTCCACAGGATAAATGGCGCCCAACGTGGCCCAGGCTAACCCAAACGATCACCTTGGGAATTGGCTATCTCCAACCAACATCGCTCAAACTAATTCCCTGATTGCCCCATAGATGGAGCTGCTCGTAGACACATCTCTAATGCTGACATATCGTCTGTATAATTCTGTGTATGGAGGATTTTTTAAAATTCTCCTTTTTTTATATGTAACTTTCAACCAGTATGTAAATTTGTTTTAAAAAATACGTTTTTAATATTTTCTTTTATGTTCCTGACACATACATTATTATTATTATTATTGGAAGAGGCTTAAAATATTTACTTTCTCTTTGTTTTGTTTAAATATAATAAAGAGTTATGATGCTTTAGCGCGCCATCTGTTATGAAAATACGAAGTTATTATAGACGCGTAAGATTATTTTTAAAAATTAAACAATTTTTTACTGCCCTTACTGTAATAATAAAATAATGGGAGGGCCTGGCTCATCAGTAGTGAACCCTCCCAACGGTTTTGCCAGTTTAATCTACCATATAGGTATGGTAGATTAAATTGGCGAAACCGCTGGGAGGGTTCACTACTGATGAGCCAGGCCCTCCCATTATTTTATTATTGCAGTAAGGGCAGTAAAAAATTGTTTAATTTTCGAGAGAATCATACGTGTCTATGATAATTTCCAATTTTCACACTAAAGAGTATATTAGATATTTACCCTCTATTATATTTATAAATAAAGTTAAATCCTCTTTTTCCTAATAAGTTTGTTATATTTTTTAAAATACGAACTTTCGAGATTAACTCTTCAACAGGCAAAAATACGATTCGAGTGAACGTGGTGTATCATGATGGAATTCACTCTAATCGCCTTTTTGACTGTTAACGAGTGAGATCTCGAAGGCTCGAGGTTTAAGTTAATAAAAGAAGCGTATTGCAAAGAATTGGTGACCTGCAGCATCAATACAATTCTGAGTACGAGTCACCACAGATTCTGTACATCGTATCAAAACGTCCAATGAGATTTCTCTACACACTGCTTGAATCTCATTCCAAAGAATGTCTAGGTTACGTGGTTTACGTTTGTACACCCCATCTTTTACTGTGCCCCACAAGAAGAAATCCAGTGGTGTAAGGTCTGGAGAGCGTGCTGGATCAAAATTTGTCGGGCCAGTGGATAGGACGCAGGGGGCCAATCGAGTTTCCAGCACGCTCTCCAGACCTTACACCACTGGATTTCTTCTTGTGGGGCACAGTAAAAGATGGGGTGTACAAACGTAAACCACGTAACCTAGACATTCTTTGGAATGAGATTCAAGCAGTGTGTAGAGAAATCTCATTGGACGTTTTGATACGATGTACAGAATCTGTGGTGACTCGTACTCAGAATTGTATTGATGCTGCAGGTCACCAATTTGAACAGTATTAACATTTGTTATTTATGTTTCATTTATATTGGACTTTCAGTTTTCTATTTACCTGAAATTTAACTTTGTAGAACGGTAAATAAATTTTCTATGGAAGTTCAAAGTGTGTATACATTTTTTTGAAGCACCCTGTATTTTAAATATCCCAGATAACTAGCTGGCTGTAGAAAGGCGAAAAGAAAAACTTGTATCGGCGCAGCTCTCACTTGACGGGACGGCACGATGCGCTGTTGTTCTCTAAAAGCTCGCGCCATCTTCCATGGAAGAAGCGAACTATTTGTTACAAATTCAATATATTGTAAAATTTCTTTATTTTATATATTTACACTTGGGATATGTGCATATTACTCGCGTCTTGCTATGTCATATAAAGATGAGAGATTTGAAGTGTCACGTATCAAGATACAAATCTGTGATATGATGCATTAGCGCGCCATCTGTTATCAAAATTCAAAACTATTATAGACGCGTATGATTCTTTTTAAAATTAAACAATTTCTACTGTCCTTACTGCAATGGAAAAATTAATGGGAGGGCCTGGCTCATCAGTGGTGAACCCTCCCAGCGGTTTCGCCAGTTTAATCTACCATACCTATATGGAAACCGCTGTGTGGATTCACCACTGATGAGCCAGGCCCTCTCATTATTTTATCATTGCAGTAAGGGCAGTAGAAATTGTTTAATTTTAAAAAAGAATATTACGCCTTTAAAATATTTTTGAATTTTGAATAAAATCTGTATGTAGGTGTAATACTAGAAACCTAGATATTTCTATATCTTCTTACTGTAAAATTGATCAAAAATTCGTGTTCACGAGGATAAATAAAATATAAAACCACATCTTAAAGAATACATTAATGATAAAACACGGCAATCTCTATTAAATATGAAATACTTACAAATACGTTTTTAAAATTGATTCACCCACGTCTAGCTATCCTTTTGAAAAACGCCCACTCATTCTCAATCTCTCTTTGAAAACTCACATTTCTATTCTATTTAAACTATTTGAAAAGATAAATATATATATATATATATATATGTTATGGATTATTTTGTTTTGATGTTGAAAAAGATAGAGCATTGAAGGTGCAGTCGTGAAAAAGGAAAGATAGTTATTTACTTATCAAGTAGTCTTTATTTATAATTACTTGAAGCAAATTACACATTAAATATTTTTCACAGTAATATAGAATTTATAAAATGAATTCTCTCTATATTCGTGAATTAAAAGAATAAGTTAACTATACATATTTACAACAATAATCAAAGTTATGTTCTAAATCTCTGGTCAAAAATAAAAGAATAGTCAATGATGAAAATAAAATACATGTTTTTAAAAAATAAAATATTTGCATTTTATATTATAATATATATATATATATTGTGGTGAAAAAATAATTTATATTTTATAATTTGAATATTCAATGAAAATATTTAAAACAGATTTATTACTTTATATTTGTAAAATCATCATTTAGTTACCTAGCTTGTTTGCTCGATATTCTCTAGCTGTAGATAGTTGGGTTGATAATTGTTGACTGGTCGTACTGACGTCATCAATAAATACATCTTAAGATATTCCAAGTCTTGACAATATAGTCTGATAGATCAAATTGGCGAAACCGCTGGGAGGGTTCACCTCTGATGAGCCAAGAGCCCTCCCAATATTTTTTAATCGCAGTTATGACAGTAGAAGTTTGATTTATTTATGAAAAGAAAAATTCGCGTTTTGGTGTTTTCATTTGTATTATATAAATGGCGTGTTATTGCTTTGTATTAATATAGTGTGTGTGTAATAAGATGGAAGGTAGAGAAGATATTATGTATAGGTTAAATAAATATATATTATTTCCATTTGATATTTTATATTCCATGATAAAATGGAGTTATTTACAAGGTAAATTTGAGAATATAGTGAAGATTCTTCATGTAAGACTGAGTTAGAGGAAAAATAAGTTTTGAGTCTTAAATACGATATTTATATTCTGAAATATACCCTTAGCTAGGTTTTAAAGATCATTCGTTTGGTTAAAAGTTGAAAAAATATATATAGCCACATCAACAAATAATTTATTCAATTATCGATGTTTCAGTAACTTCCTGGCACTATCTTCAGGGGAATGATTACTTTGAAATCTAGTTCTACTTATATACATACACCATTTTCTGAAATACATGTGACTTATAAAAAGCGCGAAACCATAAGGGGAAGTTTTTATTATTATTTTGCCGAGCTTTTGAGTATTACTGCCCTTCACAGTAGAAAAATTGAAAATGTATAAGATTAATTATCTTTTTTTTTAAATATCTGCATATTTATATACATTAGAAGATTTGCATTTAAAAACAGAAATATATAATTATAAGAGTATATGCAAATCTTCTAATATATGTTATTAAGCAGATATGTATATAAATAATTCATCTTCCTATACGTTTACTATATTTCTTTTTCTCTTGTAGAAGGGCAGTAATGCTCGTAAACTCGGGACAATAATAAAAAACTTTGAAAGAAAAATTTCGCCATATGGTTTCGCGCTTTTTATAATTTGCTTTCAGGCGATTATTCAACTCAAGATATATGACCTAGCTTGGTTGTGACCTCAGTTATCAAGATACAAAGACATTCAAGAATCTATGATCCCCGCCAAAGAGGCCTAATGTCTACCTAGCCAAACTGTACGGATAACGATTAAATAGCGATATAACAATGAGGAAGATTCCAAAGGTCTGTTCTACCGTAGTAACATATGGGGTGATGAAAACTGTGTTCGCGCTTATTTATGATATTCCAAAATACAGATATCCAATTCATCTTTCAAGAGAAGGAATCGCCTGACATCATCTTGAAGAAGGAACAAAAGTTTACAGCGACGTATTTCTTTTATTAATGCTGTAAATTCGGCAAGCTTTCGGACTTTGACTTCTTCGACAGGTAACTTTCCAAGAAACTGAAAGATAATGCTTATATACAGCTAAATATTTACATAATTAGAACTTAGAGAAATAAATGATTATTATATAAATACAATTCATCTTATAGTTCATTCCTATTTTTACCATTTTATAATTTATAGACCTCTTTGTCAAATTGTGAAAATTTCTTGGAGCCCTTGTGGATATCTGGTAATTGAAGCCTCGCTCTGGACTGGCGATTAAGAACTTCGAATGAAAAATAATCTATGGGAATGTATGAGGAGAGAGATGTGTTGCAAATAGAGAACGCTTCACGATTTTGCGTGTCATCCTTGCGCAGGGGCCATGCTAATCTTCTCTGTATCGTTCCAATTTTAGTATATGTACCGCCGAACAAGCGTGTACAAAAAAAAAAAAAAACACCAGGCTAAGTTTCGAACCAAGGTTGTGGAAATACGAAGCCATACACCTAACCATTAAGCTACGCTTTGCATAAAAAAAAATGCAAAGCGTAGCTTAATGGTTAGGTGTACGGCTGCACAACCTTGGTTCGAAACTTAGCCTGAGTGTTGCAAATAGAGAAGTAAGTTAGGCCTAAACAGATCAAGCTGTCTTCTTGAACAAATATCCGGTTCCAAAATAACATTACTAGGTACCACTCAAAAGGAATAATCTAGCTTATGATATTTACAACAATGAATAATATATGGTGGTGGTGCTCCATGGTTAAACCAATTCCTGAAGTCTACTCCTCTCCAATTTGGTACAAATTCCATTTATGTTACGTTATAATATTTTGGGAAGTTGTGTTTTTCGCTGGAAATATGGAGACTGTATCTTACTTTTCGAACAGGAACTTCTGCCCTGAACGCATCCCTTTTTATTCTACGCGACGGATGGTGCAGCATTAGAGAGAGGAGCAGAATTCATTGGAGTATTTAGATGTCTGTTGATGGGAGATGTGATGTAGGTAGGAATGTTAGCTGGACATAGTGGGATTCATGTCTTGGGTATCAGGAGTTCAGAACTCCAGATATACTTCACCTGTCTCATCCAGCGTCACCCCCCGCCACTTTGAGGTAGTTAACAGGTCTTGGGGGGAGGGGAGTGAATGATATGTGTAAAGGTTATTCACATATGAAAACAAAGTGTTTAATACGGGATTCAGTTCATGGCTGTCAGGAATCGAGAGTTTTAACCACTCGTCCTGAACAAAGATAGATAAATTTTGGAAACACACAGGACTGACTGCACGGTTCATCCTTGTGGAAGATTATAAATTCCCAATAGATTAGCGATGATATCTCTGACGCCGTCTCCATACTTGTTGGACACTTTGTGGACCTCGTACATTCTCTGGTCTACCATGGGTTCTTACTTCTTTCTTCTGAATGCTTTCTTGCCATTCTCAACTGCTAACAACTCACCATATAAATATAATATTAAAAAGATTTATTTAAATCCATAACCACACGCACATTGTCCGAAGTTAAAATAATCATTTTAATTGTTAATTAAACAATATAGATATATTAAGTAAAATCAATAATTCCTCCAGGGAAAAGTATCTTTTCAAAACATTTTCATTATTCTCTAACTTTTGGGCACGAACGTCCATCTACAGGAGAAAACCTGGTATACCAATGACGTCCGTGCCCGAAAGCTAGAGAATAAAAATGTTATGAAAAGACACTTTTCCCTGGAGGAATGATTGATTTTACTCAATATTGCTACAAGAGATTATTTTATAGAATTATAGATATATATATACTCATGGACAAAACTTAAGGACGTGGAATGTCCCCGGTCGCCTGAAGGAGAGAGGTTGTTTACACTTGGTTATCTCGTATGTTTACAATAAAGGTCACTGTAATTTATTACAGAGTTATTGTCTGAATCCCGATATACATGGTAAAAAGTACAACTTCCTTAAGTTTTGTCCATGAGTGTATATACAACAACAACAACAACAACAAAAGCCTTTATTTAGGGCATTCCGCCCCATACAGGATTCGCCGCATTTACACGTCAACAAGAGGAGAGGGAAGAGGAAACATTTACAACAAAAAATAAGGTTTGTTACCTATTTACAGATGGATCATCCTCCAGTATCCTTTGCCCTGCATTCTTTCTCATGCGCCCAGCTTCCGTACAGAACTTAACGTATCTATCAATCAGTAATCTATCATTCAGATCTGAAGAGAGAAGTTGACACATGCTATGGTATCCAGATTGACCAGAGGTAGGGCTTGGGAAAATTTCAGTACGTTTTTCTGTTCATGAGTGTATATTGGTTATCTCGTGTCTTCAATAAAGGTCACTGTAATATATTTCAGAGTTATTGTCTGAATCCCGATATACATGCTAAAAGGTACAACTCCCTTAAGTGTTATTCATGAGTGTAAATGTTTATAATACCATCACAACAATGCTAATATTTAATTTCTAATCTGTTTATTTTTAACTATACAAAAAAAATACATTTTTTCCATATTGAAATATTTTCAATAAGTCTACAAACGCGAGGTATTCATTTTAAAATTAAATATCAATTTTAGCAGTTTAAAGAAAGAAAAAGTGGAAAAGAACAGTGGAAGTTATTTTTTAATTAAATTTCGCGAGACATACTTGATAAATATTAATTTTATTTTTGAAAGAAAGGTTAGAGAGAAGATAGAAAACACTAATTAAACATTATCAAGTGTAATTATAAATCCAGTAAAATATCTTATTTACATATCTGTAAAAAGACAGAAGATGGAAGGAGTGGTGTCTGGAGATTAAGAAGGAGATTGAAGGATGTTTAATCTGGATTTTATTTCTTCTCTCACAATTATATTACTTAGATTAAACACGGATTAAACTTGGTAACCAAATTCCTAAAAAAAATAAATACTTTTTTTTTGTTCTGCTAACGATTTTGTATTAATTTCTAATTAAGATTTGCATATGATTTTTTTTTTAATCTGGCAACATTGGAATCAATGAATTTAAAAATAAATTTAAGGATGGTTTGATATTTAAAAAAAAATAAAATGAAAATATGCATTTGTATGTAATTTCTAACTTTAAATACATATATATGTTATTCTGAAAATAGAAAAATCCATTGGAAAATAATTCTTTTTTATTCAATCCAATGTCTTTTTGCCTTTATATATATACTAGCCGAATGACCCGGGCAACGCCCGTGTTTTACCCGAATGAATGTTTTTATTTAAATACTATTTGTTACAATTATAAATTTGACGCCTTTAATAAATGCATATATTAGTTAATACCTATAGCCTATGTGCTTTATCTGTCTATGTACTGTTGGCTTCCGTAGGCGTCTCATACGGGGAAAAGGAAAGAGAGGATTCCATTTAGTTATTAACTAATATATGCATTTATTTAAAGAGCGACCCGCTCCAAACCAATAGTTACAAAAACAAAAGAGCGAGTGGGGAAGGTATGATGGGGGGGGGGGCAAAGGTGGCGTGACCGTAGCCAACCAATAGGAGGGCGCCATTCCAAAAAAAAAAAAAAGCAAACGGTGACAGAGGCCGATGAGGAATGACGCTCGTAACTGTATATAAAACTAGCCGAATGACCCGGGCAACGCCCGTGTTTTACCCGATTGAATGTTTTGATTCAAATACTATTTGTTACAATTATAAATTGGCGCCTTAAATAAATGCATATTTTAGGTAATAACTATAGCCTATGTGCTTTATTTGTCTATGTACTGTTGGCTTCCGTAGGCGTCTCTTACTGGGAAAAAGAAAGAGAGGATTCCATTTGGTTATTAACTAATATATGCATTTATTTAAGGAGCGACCCGCTCCAACAAAATAGTTACAGAAATGGGGGGGGGGGGGGGGGGGGGGCATGATGGGGGGAGGGGGGGCAAAGGTGGCGTGATCGTAGCCGACCAATAGGAGGGCGCCATTCAAAAAAAAAAAAAGCAAACCGTGACAGAGGCCACGCATGACGCTCGTAACTGTATATAGAATGACGCGCTAAATAATTTAGATTCCTACCTATAGATGGAGCTCTAAGTCTCAACAAGAGAGTATTTACATATTTCCCAGAAAGAGTTTAACAACTTCAGCCGAGAAAAAAAAAATCCTACTTGTTTGGAATGAGAATTAATGAAGTTTTTTTGTTTTCCTCTGCTCATATTTTGAAAACTTTTCGAACAATAAAGTTCGACAACTTTTCAAAATATGAAGTCCATTAGATGATTTAACGGTATTAATAATAATTATATTACTATTATATTTGTTTTGTAATGACGAGAACAATAATGGGTGTATGCATAGAAACCTCTTAAGTTAGACCTATTGTTTAAACAATAATTTGAAACGTCTAGAGGATGTAGATGTAAATATATATGAAAATTATTTTTTTCCACAATGCGTAATAAGGGTGGCAATTTTACGCAGTTCTATTTTTCCTAAATAAAACTCTCCCAAATATTGAAATAAAGGACAGCCACCTAAATGAAACCAATAGACGTCTTATATATTGTTTTGTTTTACGGCGGTTTCTTCTACACTTGGATGATCCCGTCAAATCCGCACACTGTAAATCCACTACCCTTCAAATCCACTACCAGTTAAATCGGCACACGGTAAATCCACTACCAGTTAAATCCGACCACGGTAAATCCACTACCCGTAAATCCGCACACGGTAAATCCACTACCAGTTAAATCCGCAAACGGTATATCCACTACCCGTTAAATCCGCACACGGTAAATCCACTACCCGTTAAATCCGCACACGGTAAATCCACTACCCGTTAAATCCGCACACGGTAAATCCACTACCCGTTAAATCCGCACACGGTAAATCCACTACCAGTTAAATCCGCACCCGTTAAATCCACTACCCGTTAAATCCGCACACGGTTAATTCATTACTAGTTAAATCCGCACCCGTTAAATCCACTACCCGTTAAATCCGCACACGGTAAATCCACTACACCTTAAATCCGCACACGGTAAATCCACTACCCGTTAAATCCGCACACGGTAAATCCACTACCCGTTAAATCCGCACACGGTAAATCCACTACCAGTTAAATCCGCACCCGTTAAATCCACTACCCGTTAAATCCGCACACGGTTAATTCATTACTAGTTAAATCCGCACCCGTTAAATCCACTACCCGTTAAATCCGCACACGGTAAATCCACTACACCTCAAATCCGCACACGGTAAATCCATTAACAGTTAAATCAGCACCCGTTAATTCCACTACCAGTTAAATCCGCACACGGTAAATCCACTACACCTTAAATTCGCACACGGTAAATCCACTACCCGTTTAACCCGCACACGGTAAATCCACTACACCTTAAATCCGCACACGGTAAATTCACACCCGTTATATCCGCACACGGTAAATCCACTACCCGTTAAACCCGCACACGGTAAATCCACTACACCTTAAATCCGCACACGGTATATCCACTACCCGTTAAATCCGAACACGGTAAATCCACTACACCTTAAATCCGCACACGGTAAATCCACTACCAGTTAAATCCGCACCCGTTAAATCCACTACCAGTTAAATCCGCACCCGTTAAATCCACTACACGTTAAATCCGATCACAGTAAATCCACTACACCTTAAATCCGCACACGGTAAATTCACACCCGTTATATCCGCACACGGTAAATCCACTACCCATTAAACCCGCACACGGTAAATCCACTACACCTTAAATCCGCACACGGTATATCCACTACCCGTTAAATCCGAACACGGTAAATCCACTACACCTTAAATCCGCTCACGGTAAATTCACTACTCGTTAAATCCGCACACGGTAAATCCACTACCAGTTAAATCCGCACCCGCAAATCCACTACCAGTTAAATCCGCACCCGTTAAATCCACTATACGTT
Organism: Cordylochernes scorpioides; assembly: GCA_030710605.1. Taxonomy (NCBI): domain Eukaryota; kingdom Metazoa; phylum Arthropoda; class Arachnida; order Pseudoscorpiones; family Chernetidae; genus Cordylochernes; species Cordylochernes scorpioides. The sequence continues at coordinate 14,548,312 of CP092882.1, read as the reverse complement.
AAATCCGATCACAGTAAAGCCACTACCCGTTAAATCCGCACACGGTAAATCCACTACCAGTTAAATCCGCACCCGTTAAATCAACTACCCGTTAAATCCGCACACGGTTAATTCATTACTAGTTAAATCCGCACCCGTTAAATCCACTACCCGTTAAATCCGCACACGGTAAATCCACTACACCTTAAATCCGCACACGGTAAATCCACTAACAGTTAAATCAGCACCCGTTAATTCCACTACCAGTTAAATCCGCACACGGTAAATCCACTACACCTTAAATTAGCAGACGGTAAATTCTCACACCCGTTAAATTCGCACACGGTAAATCCACTACCCGTTTAACCCGCACACGGTAAATCCACTACACCTTAAATCCGCACACGGTAAATTCACACCCGTTAAATCCGCACACGGTAAATCCACTACCCGTTAAACCCGCACACGGTAAATCCACTACACCTTGAATCCGCACACGGTATATCCACTACCCGTTAAATCCGAACACGGTAAATCCACTACACCTTAAATCCGCACACGGTAAATCCACTACTCGTTGAATCCGCACACGGTAAATTCACTACTCGTTAAATCCGCACACGGTAAATCCACTACCAGTTAAATCCGCACCCGTTAAATCCACTACCAGTTAAATCCGCACCCGTTAAATCCACTACACGTTAAATCCGATCACAGTAAATCCACTACACGTTAAATCCGCCCACGGTAAATCCACTACACCTTAAATCCGCACACGGTTAATTCATTACCCGTTAAAGCGCACACGGTGAATATACTACCCGGTAAATTCGCACACGTTAAATCCACTAACTGTTAAATCCGCACACGGTAAATCCGCACCCGGTAAATGGAGAGCTAACTCTCTATTCAAGAAGGCAAACAAGTATACGCATACACGTACTTATATATTACACACGTCTACGTAGACAGACCCTCGTATACATAAGTTCCCCGTATAAATAAATGTTGGTGTCTGTCTAAATATAAAACGTAGCGTTATATAAATACAAGGTGGGGGCGTATAGTCGCCCACTGTAGTTGCCATGGCAACAAGGTGACGTCATTGTTTACATCAGCCAATCACGTCTCACCAGCACCTTCACGTCTGCTGCCATTATAAAGTTAAAAGATTCCGTTTTTGTCTTTTGTTCCCTATACTTCAGAAACTTCTCCCGGTACAGAAACACTTTTAAACAAAATTACAGATAAGTTTTATATTAATTTTTTTACATTACTAATTTCACATCCTTCCAATATTTTCAATAGCAGTAAGAAGAGTGGAAACCATGGAAATTTTAGGGTTTTTTTTTATCAAAAATTGGAGCGGTTGAAGACTCTAGCTGTCATTGTGACAACGAATTCCAGAACTCGAGACAACTGCTGTTGGAATGTCCACTCTTCTTCACCGCTAGACAACAGACAATAAATAATGTTGTAGATCTATATTAATTTGTAAATAGCAGAGAGAATTATCATAGGTTTAACTATTTTTGTAGATATATTTATGATTATCTTTCAAACCTGAAAGGTTCAGGTTCCTAATATATATTCTTGTTTCTCTTTTTATTTTGATTGCTTTTTCTTGTATAATATGTTTATTACTGTTTCTGTTTTTAAAAAATGTAAATCGACGCAATTATCCCTAGCTGGGATTTCGCGTTTTTTTTTTTTTGTGTGTTGAAAAAAAATAAGTAAAGTAAGGAGAATTCTAATTGTTTTTATTGGGACTATAAAACAACACAAAATAGTTACTTTTATATATCGTAATCTAAACAATGTGATATGTAAGTAATAAAGTATGACGTCTTTTCTAGTCGTCTCAAAGTGACACCAGCTTGCCACCGGACACCCGGGGGATCCAGAGAGGGACAAAGAAGGGGCATTGGTCCGGATGTTGACAGTTAGTTAGTTTACAGTGGATATTTTCGGAGAGGTCCGCTCAGTGCTAGATCTCACGGCGGCCCTCGTGGCCGCTGTTTTGGCTTCTCTCTGCGCCCGCGGCTTCATGCAGGACGCCGAGCTTTCCTCAGTTAATTCTCAACTTTCCCCTGGTCCTGGTGCCACGTGAGACGTATTAGGAGAGCGTCTTTTGATCCCAAACTTAGTCCTTACTGTCCCGTGCGGACTTCCCACTCTGCACGCCTTGCCACTCAACTCCGACTGCTTCCAACTCACTTGTTGGCTTACCCGGGTTTACGACATATAAATGGCGCTCTGAAGGCCTTCAATCTATATATATATATATAACAGATTATTTATATTTATACATCAAAAGTAATATATGTATTTCATGAACCGTCACTATTTTGTTTTTAATATTAACTCCTGGCCATTTTTCTTGTTTTTTCACTCGCCTTTTCAGTGATACGCTAACCTATGCATGATGGAATCTGTGTGGCCATTGGATATACGTCGGACCTGGAGGCTGTTGTTGGTTTCTGTGATGCCTGTGAGTTCCATCTATGTTACTTTCCTGCGGTTAATCTGTATAAGACCTGTGGTCTTATTAAAGCTGTGTATTTTTGATTCTATAATAGCAGCGCTACTAATTCGTCAGTTAAAGAAACTCTTTGGGTTATTCTACTGATTTCATAGTTCCTCTCTCTTCTAGGATATGGTGATATCGAAGCAGTCATTTAACTGATGAAGCCCATATCCAGATACTATGGTGTAGAGGTTAGGTTTTGTTTTAAATTTCCAAAGAGCTGATGTTGTAGTATCTTAATTTATCTAAATTTGCGTGTTTTACGCCAAGATGTCAGAAGACAATCCATTGTCTCAATTCGTTTTCAACCGGGAGATATGCACTTTTGGTAGATGCACTGAAAACGAATAAATAAATATTTCAGCCTCCATACCATAAAATAAAACGATCTAACGATCTTGATTAATCAAGAATGGGTATTTGGCCAATTCTGGAATAATTAAAAAATCAAAGAGAATAGTTGATATTTATTCCGATAGAGGCGCAACCCATCAGCAACATTCAATTGCACGATAAGGAGATGCATTTTTCATGATCTAAATTAAGTCTAAATATAAAAACGGCGGGATACAATCTTCATATTTATAAATTCAATTGCCATCTATTGATACAATATGTAACAAATAAATTTACTGGCAATGTGTTTCTTTTTAATAATATTGTAACATAGTATTTATTAATTTTATTATAAGGGGAATTATAGGGAGAGAGAGAAAGTACAACTTACCCCAAGTTAAAGATAATCCTAATGAATGGCGTCAGCCACCGTCCCGTTTTGCTTATTTACAGATCAGCTTCCGAGAACCCTTCACACCTGTGGTCCTCCCCGGGGTCCAGGGATGATTGACAGGTGTCCCATCTGGATGGAGCTTCTTGACAAAATCATCAAATATTATCTCTGCAGACCTGTAGAGATAATATTTGATGTAATTATTGAAAATAAACACATTGTCAGTAAATTCGATTGTTTCAAACTATTATCCTATATTGAGCGAAGAGGTCAAATATTTCATCAGACATAAAAACTTACTAATTAGTTGTTTTATATTAAATCATAATGCCACGTAGAAAATTAGGAAAGACAAACTTCAGGATGACACAGCAATTTATTTAAGGTAAGAACAAACTATGAATGATAAACAAAAGATAAGCTACGAGGAAAATTTACAGAGTAGCAAAATATAAACATGACCACTCTGTTAATAAATAATAATAAAATTAATAAATACTTTGTGAAAAAATAGTACAAATATGATATTGTACTAGGATAAGGTGCATAATTATGAAAAAAGGGCATCTCCTTATCGTGCAAATTTCAGTTGCACGATAAGGAGATGCCCTTTTTTCTCATAATAAATACTTTGTTAAAATATTAAGTTCCCGCCGTTTTACTTCAATTCGTATAAATCTCTTTGTTTAATGTAGGTCTCAGGTTTATTTATGGGGAGTGATTCATCTTGGTGGGCCATGGTCACTAAGGACTGGTCCAATGTTGGGTTCATGGTACGGCCCAGGAAGGTCTTTGGGTTCTCTCAGACCAGTTATAGTGGGCTTGCTGCTGTGACACAACATTCTATATAATTTTCTGTCAAGGTGTATTCCACAATTGAAGAGTAAAAGATATAACTAAAATAAATAATAGTAATAAATGTTGTTGTTGCTTATTCCTCAGATCGTTTAAACATTATACGTATTATAAACATTATAAACACAAGGTAACAAGACCAAATCCAAACAAATAAACAGTGTGTGACGCTTTGGCAATAGCGCTGTTACCAGTACCAGTTATTCAGCACCTTTGTCTGAAGATGGCAACAACGCTGCCACCGATACATCACACACCATTTATCCATCTAGATAATCCATCTCTTTGTTCAATGGTCGTAATTTAAAACTTTCTACCTTTTAGTGCATTTTAATAAAATCATAATTTCTTCTAAATATTTATTCTTTTAGTCCTGTATTCTAAATATACAACTTCTACTTGGTTTGTAAATATTATAATTTGATGTGACAAATTTAAAATATAAATTTTGATATTTTTCAATTCTCAACCACCCAGAAATATGGAAATTTGTCAAATTGCATTATCATCAGGTGTGAACAAGTATATCTAATTTCAGATTTATAGGTGTCCTATAGGTATATAAAATTTGAATATATGTGGACAGAGAGACATGGAATCAAGATAAAATATTTTAATAAATACATCTCAAATAAACAGAGATAAAAATCATATATACATATGGTAATTTAAACAATGTGATATGTAAGTAATAAAGTATGACGTCTTTTCTAGTCGTCTCAAAGTGACACCAGCTTGCCACTGGACAGGGAGGATCCAGAGAGGGACAAAGAATGGGCGTTGGTCCGGATGTTGACAGTTAGTTAGGTTACAGTGGATATTTTCGGAGAGGCCCGCTCAGTGCTAGGTCTCACGGCGGCCCTCGTGGCCGCCGTTTTGGCTCCTCTCTGCCTCCGCGGTTTCATGCAAGTCGCCGAGCTTTCCTCAGTTAATCCTCAACTTTCCCCTGGTCCTGGTGCCACGTGAGACGTACTAGGAGAGCGTCTTTTGATTCTAAACTTTGTCCTTACTGTCCCGTGCGGACCTCCCACTCTGCACGCCTTGCCACTCAACCCCGACTGCTTCCAACTCATTTGTTGGCTTACCCGGGTTTACGACATATATATATTATATAATCCAAAATGCAAATATTTTATTTTTTATATTTATGTTCTACATTTTTGACCATAGATTTAGAACATAACACTTTGAATATTTGTTGTAAATATGTATAGTTAACCGACCAAATTATTTTAAATTTACGAATATAGAATTCATTTTATAAATTCTATATTACTGTGAAAAATAATTTTATGTGTAATTTGCTCCAAGTAATTCAAAATAAAAACTTACTTGATGAATAAATAATTATCTTTTCTATTTTTACGACTGCACCTTCAATTCTCTATCTATTTCAACAACAAAATAAAATATTCATAACATATATATATATATATTTGATATAAACATATACTATTTGAATAGTACGTTGAATATTTCATGTTTAATATTCTAAAAATTCTTTTTTAAAAGTTTTTTTTTATAAAATAAATTAAACAAGAAAGTTATCGAACATATTTAAAGAGTTCTGCCTCGAGAAAATTTGCATAAATTTACATTTTAAAAAAATGTATAGTTAGATGATAGTGCATTCATTCTTTCTATAGACTTGGGCGTTTAAAAGGAAATGTATTCGAGAGAATTACAAATACTGTATTTCACAAAGTTCTATCTATTTTTATTCCTTAAATAACATATAAATTTGTATTAATATAAAAGGCCTATATATTGGATAAAAATAATTTATTTACCAATATTTTAGTTTGATGAACGCCAGCCTTTTTCAAGGTACAACAACATGTTTAAGTGAACACTGTTGTACCTTGAAAAAGGTTGGCGTTTTGCCAACTGAAATTTCGGTAAATAAATTATATTTTCATCCAATATATGTCTATTTAAAGATCTATTTTATGGATTGATTTATTTTCATAACAAATTAATTTGTCTAAAGAGACAAAGGTCGCCTCTCCCGTCAAAACCAGACGCCATCTATTGACCGTCGATTTGACGTCTATTTTAACGGGAGAGGCTACCTTTGTCTCTTTAGATCAATATCCTACCGGCAAAACTTCCATCTATAAATTAATTTGTATGTGGTATGAAAAATATACGATTATTGATATAATATTTTCTTCCCTGCATAAATTGCCTTGAATATAATTAACGTATCGGTTTTTTTGTATTCTTAAGCTAGCATTTTACACTTTAATAAGAACTTTTTCAACACTTTAATAAAAATGTATCCAATAAACAAATTTCAATTAGAATGAAAATGTTTCAAATATAACACACTGAAAATAAATTCAGTATAATTTAAAATGTATTTAGGCACAAGTATCCCAAGCAGGGATATCGCGTCCGATATGTTAAATAATAATAAAAAAATAATGGTAAAATTTCAATTATGTTTCTATTAAAAATGAGAATGTGTTTTTTTGAAAAGGTAAATTGTTATCAAAAATGTAAAAGGTTATTGAAATTTAAAAGAAGTTGTTATTGACATGTATAAAGTTGTTATTAAATGTGTCATTTAAAGTGATAACTGGTGTATCAAAAAAAAAAAAGGTCACACACAAACCTATTTTACACGAATAAATTTACTGGCAAAGCGTTTCTTTTTTTTTTTTTTATTTTTTTTTTAAATCTCTACAGACCTTACTGCAATGATATGATTTAATGAATGAGAGGGCTTGGCTCATCAGTAGTGAACCCTCTCATTCATTAAATCATATCATTGCAGTAAGGTCTGTAGAGATTTAAAAAACAATAAATAAATTAAAAAAAAAAGAAAGAAACGCATTGCCAGTAAATTTATTTGTGTAAAATTTTAACGATAGAGGGCAATAAAATTTAATTTACTAACACAAACCTATATATCATAGATAATATTTATTTGACTTTTGACCATTTATAGTAAAGATGGAGATTACCCTGAACTGCAGTCATATGTGCTTTAATGAATTGACATGGCATAAGATACCTGGAACAGTATATTATCAAAGAACAGAATCGTGAGGTGAAGAATTTATTGTAAGAATTTTTATTCTGTCAAGCTTTCGAGTATTTCTCACCTTTTACTAGGGTACAAATGCTTGAAAGGTCGGTTAAATGAAATACTTACAATATATTCTTTACCTCAAGAATTTGTTCCTATTTAATAAATTGATATCTTTTTCAGTAGGAAATATTTTTTTTTATATAGAACTGTAGTGTTGGTGTGGCTTGTGAATAGGCCGCCGATAAAAAAAAATACATAACTATTTTTATTATAATTAAATTTTTAATACCTAAAATATAGTGATGAAAGAAATAACGGGGCTTGTTGTTCGAACTGCGCGCGTGCCAAAAGTCCCGGATGCCGGTCGCGTATATATATGTTAAATTAAAATATTTTATTTAAAATTGTTATATTAAAATATCCTTTTATTTAAAATTATATATTTCATAGATACAAATACTCTGCTAAATCGACCGCCAGAGGTCACGCTTCCACTATATAAACTAATTGTTGTTGTTCCCCGTTGGCCGGCTCAAACCTTTTGTACATTATGTAAATAATATTTTGTTTTCCTTGTTCTACTCGCCTTAAGTCAGGCAGTACTTTTACCAAATTATGTTTATTATATAATCCTAAAGCTCAATTAAAACAATCTCTTATCAAAACTATTTTTGTAATTATACTTTCAAGATTTTAACCACGACTGCGCATTACCATAATCCTCAACATGATCTAAAATTCAAGCAGAAAATCAAATCTCATTTGTTTTTATAACATATATATATTTTAAAGTTTAATTAATTAATTATTCCCACAGAGTATATATGTAGGATCACAAGTAAATAGGCGCTAACTGTAAGAGGTAGATAAGTTTCTTTTGGTTACTATGTTATATAAGTTGTTCTTTTGTTCTATCTCTTGTAAATCAATACTGTTTGATTTATCTTCTTGGAATCTGTATCTTTTAAAAGGAATAAGCCAAGTCAATAATATATAACGTTATAATTAATGTGAAAAATAGTATAAATGTGACATTGTACTGGGATAAGGTTCATAAATTAAGAAAAAAGGCATCTCCTTATCGTGCAACTGAAAGTTGCTGATTGTTTGCGCCATCTATCGGAGTAAATATAAACTATTCGTTTATTTTTAATTATTCCAGAATTGGTCAAATACCCATTCTTGATTAGCTATGATTAGCTTTTCTTGATTAATCAAGAATGAGTACCTGGCCAATTCTGGAATAATTAAAAAGCAAATAATAGTTGTTATTTACTCTGATAGATGGCGCAAGCCACAATAAGGAGATGCCTTTTTCGCAAGTTATAATTAATCTTACTCCTGAAGAAGATCTTCAAGGCCCGAAAGCTCAAGTTATTTAAATTGTATATTTTTGCAATAAATTCTTCTCTGGATGGAATTTCCTCTCTTAAGTAATAATCTAAAAGATCATCTTCTCTATGTAATTTATTAAATATTGTCACTGAATAATTATTTTGAATACTCTGTTGTTTATCAACATAAATATTTGCATAGTCATTATCCCTTACCATGCTTGTAAATTACCACTTGAAAAATCAATTGACAAATTTTGCAATATATAAGTTCAATTAATAAATTATTTTTAATTATGCTTTTGGAATACCGTAACAATATCTTATATTAGGTCAATTAAACATGTATTGACCGCCATAGCAAAAAATAAAAATTTTACTTAAAGAAATACATCTGAATAAACCTTTTTGAAATGCATTTTCTTATTCCACTTTACCTATATATAAAAATATAAATATTTGAATATATCTATACATATCATTTTTTAAAAAGTGTATTTATATGGCTATTTTAGCTATTTATTTTTTATTGAAACTCTCTTTCAGAAATATTTTTGAAAAAGTTTGATATATGTATATATATACTTTTTATATATTTCTTTTGAAATAGGTATTTATATTTCTTGTTAAATTATATTAATGTATGCAAGCGTTATTTTATTTTTATTAAGATCCCGTTTCTAATATATTACTTTTCTGATTAAAATATATTTTTGAAGAGTACGTTTCTTTTAATATATATATCAAAATGAAAAATATTTTTCCTATTAAAATATATTAATTTTATACACGCATGCGCATATATATTTTTAAAAATAGTTATTTTGTAAATTGAAATATTTTGAAAATATATTTGATTGAGGTTAAATAAAATATATATTATCGAAAAAATATGAAACAGTTTGTAATTAAAGACGTTTTTATTTTGAAATTAATCATCTCTTTAGAGAATAAATCTGAAATTAATTATAACGAAGATTTGTAATAATAGTTCAACAAAGGATTAGAAAATATTTGTAGACCAAACGATCTCGAAGGTTTAATTAATTTATTTTACATCACACCCTGGCGGGAAAGGAAAACATTATTTTACTCTGTGATTTTATTAAGGACGTGTTAATCACGTTAGAATAATTAACTTGAATTATCCTATTCGGACTCAATATTTAATTAGCCTTTTCTCATCCTAAATTATTCTCTTTTTCAATTTTATATTATTATTATTTAAAAAAAAAAATAATTTATTAGATTTATCTATTTGATTTATTTTTATTATTTCAGAGAGTATAATTAATTGTATAATAAATGCAAAATTAGTTTATAGCATTTCTTAAAAATTCATTTATTATATCTTTATAATTTATTAGAATATAATATTATGAATTTTATATACCTATGTATATATATTACTTATGTTTAGAAATTCATTAACGTCATAGTATATTAGTTACAATATATTTTACATAAAATAGTATATAATATTTAAAAACTCTATGATAAAAATAATTTATGATATTTATATATTTTTTGAAACTCTATTATAGACGCGTATGATTCTTTTGAAAAATGAACAATTTCTACTGCCCTTACTGCAATGGAAAAATTAAAGGGAGGGCTTGGCTCATCAGTGGTGAACCCTCCCAGCGGTTTCACCAGTTTAATCTACCATACTTGTATATTGCATTTTTCGGAACTTTCTTTTTAGTGAGCTTGAGCTGGACTCTTGGAATGGGTATTTTAGATTAACTATAGACATAAGCTTTGAGGATAGTTTCAAATATTCATAACATGGTGCGCTGATGCATCATTTATATATTTTATTAAATATATATAGAGAGAGAGTAAATATGTAAATGTGAATAATGAGACAGAATTATACAACAAATATATTTCAATATCTACGATAGGAATATATAAACAGGAAGGTAAAAACTAAATTACAGTAAACATATATACAGTGGACCCTCGGTTTGCGAGCATAATCCGTTCCAGAGCCATGCTCGTACTCCAAAACGCTCGTAGTGCGAAACTAATTTCTTATTTTTAATAATTGAAACTCGGGCAATTCTTCTTGCTACGAACAATTGCACAGTTTCCCACATTTTACATATTTCCCGAATCTGATCTGAAGGGAGGGATCCCAGTGAATTTTCATCCATCACGATTACGGGCAACCATCACGAGTTGCTCGTAATGCGAAATTTCACTCGTAATCCGAGGTAAAATTTGTCAAAATATTTTGCTCGTACTGCGAAAAGCTCGTACTCCAAGGTGCTCGTAAACCGAGGGTCCACTGTATAAGTAATAAAAATGCATATGTTGAATTGATTGAAATGATTGAAAAATAAAATAAAATCGTTTTATTCAATTCAAAATATGCCTTTTTATTACTTAAATATTTAAGGTGTGTGTGTGGATTGCTATATTTTCAAAGGTAAACTATATATTAAAATATTTCCAAAAAATAATTATATATACATATAATATTGATAAAGACATTGATAAAAAAAAATACATTTTTTCAAGAAATTTATTTAATATGTTCTTAGGATAGATAAAAAGAGCTTAGATTAGAGAGAGAAAGAAATTGTGTTATTATATGAAACTACACCATTTTTTATTCAATCTTGTCGTAATGAAAATACAGAAAAGATCAAATCTAGATATAAATGATAAGATAGAAATGGACATTCCTTCCAGTATAAGCTATAAGTAGAATCCCGCCTAAAATCAACATAAGCGTCTGCTTATTTTCTCATCTTCCTATTGCACCAATCAATAGCCTTCCTTCATACAGTCGGTTGGTTTGATTTGATTGGCCCATTTCCTGGCTAATAGCATTTTACTTGGATACCTGATATCACCATTTACTTGACGTTAATAGGATCATAGTTGATGTGTAACAGTTGAGTAATTCTAACCTGGTTATTTTTATACTGTTGTTTTTTTTTATATATATAAGAGGTGATTCTATATATATCTTTTATTAATATTTTTAATAAGAATTTACGTAACTCTTTTTATCTAACAATATACAGTGGAACCTCCATTTAGCGGACACCTCTCTATAATACACAACTGTACATTAATACAGTTTTCATTTGCAAAATTACCATTTTGACTATTTAGGAACTCTCCGGTAAGAGGACACCTCTCCCTAAAAGACAGTTTGGCTCTGCAATTAGGTATTGTCCTTTACAGGGAGGAGGTTCTACTGTATATATATAGTCAGAATATGCCTTTTTTGAATTAAATATTGTTACAAAGTATTTATTAATTTTTTTTTTTTTTTTTTATTATTTTTATTAACAGAGTGGTCATTTTTATGTTTATATTTTGCTACTCTGTAAATTTCCCTCGTGGCTTATCTTTTGTTTACCATTCATAGTTTGTTCTTGCCTGAAATAAATTTCTGTCTCATCCTGAAGTTTTTGTCTTCCCTAATTTTTCACGTGGCAATATCAACATCTGACCTTTTTCATTTTTTTATATTTTAATAATTTTATTCATATGTTTAGCGTATTTACGGCAAGTGTGGCCTTAAATACTCCTTTCTTGATTTCTCAGGAAGTTTCTGGGACCAAAGTAGTTTTGGTCGTGAAGGTACAGTTTTGCACCACACACTAAAGAGGGCCAACTGCCAGAAACGCGTTCGTGATTGACTTTTCTTGATTTGTTAATAAATTGTGTTGGCCAATTATCAGGGAACAAGCTAAATCTACGTTTAGTTTAATTCTGTTCCACTAGATGGCACTCTGCCATCTAAAAAGTTCATTTGAAGATGGTCAGGATATGCCTTTTTTATTTTAATACCAACACCTTTGAATTTTTTATATTATTTTATTTTTTAAAATTGTTTTTACAGTTGATCTCTGAAGAAGCGGTCGGGTAGATTAAATTGGAGAACCGCTGGGAGGGTTTACCACTGATGAGCCAAGCCATCCCAATATATTTTTCATCGCAGTAAGGACAGTAGAAATTTGAATTATCTGTGAAAAGAAACATTCGCGTCTTAATGTCTTCATCCATTATATATAGATGGCGCGTTATTGCTTTGTATTAATTTATGCCTAACTTGTCTTTATTGTTTGCGGAAGAGCATTGCTCGATGTAAATATTTATATGTAATTCTTCTGTCCTAAAAGCTTATGTCCATAGTTTGCTTAAATACCATTTCTAAGATTCCATCCTTCAGTGTAGCATATATAAGCAGAATGATCCAATACAGTATTAGAGCTCTGAGAAGCGGTCTGGTAGATTAAATTGGTGAAACCGCTGGGAGGGTTCACCACTGATGAGCCAAGTCCTCCCAATATTTTTTTTCATCGCAGTAAGGACAGTAGAAGATTGAATTATTTGTGAAAATAAACATTCGCGTCTTTATGTTTCCATTCGTTATATATTGCAATATATATATGTGTATGTGTGTGTCATAAAAACTTACTTGTTGGGGCCGTTGTGTATTTAAAAGAGGTTATTATATTCTATTTATAAATACTACATTGAGAGAGTGAATAAAGAAGAAATTGAAAAAATATTTAAAAATAATATATTTTTAAAAGATTACTTTGCGCTCTATTTTTAACATAAAAATAAAAAGATTGTGATAAAAAGCACGATAAAAATAATCAATTTAAAATCCCCGAGTCAATAAAAATATTTTGATTTATGAATAACATTTTAAAAAATAATTTATATCTTATATTCCAAGTGGAGAGAATAAAAAAAGTAATAAATTATTAAGTAAATGTTTAGATTGTCGGATGCAAATTTTACTTACAAAAAAAAAGAAGAATAAAATATCAATTATTAGCAAATATGGTTATTTTTATTTTAAACAAATTTAACTATATAATATCATATTTTTGGCAAATGAGTTTATTAAAAAAAACATTCAACCAACCCAAAAGAAAAAAAAAAACAAAAACTATATACAACAGAACAGAAATAATAATTAAAAAAATATTTTTGTTTTTTGGTCAAATTTGATAAAAATATTTATATATTATAAAATATTAAATTGAATATAACATATATGTATCTTGTATCCAGATATTTTAATGATTTTTAATAAGATAAAATAAAAATTATTATTATTATTTTTTTACTTATCCTTTTATTAGTCTAAATTAGACAAGATCTTGGAGGTCGTGCTCATAAAGAAGTTCAAGAACTCTTCTTGGTTCTCTGTACAGGGATCCTTTTTCCTTTCCAATACAATTTAGTATATATTGGGGAGTGGCCTCTTCGGTTTTGCACCTAGTGCACATGGGGAATAAAAATTATAAAATGGTTTATCATTTAATCTTTAGATTAATTTCATAACACAAAAGATCCGTTTATAATAAAAACTATTAATTGAATATAGTTGACATAAATACATTTATCTATGTTTTCACCAATATAAACAGATTGCAGAAATATAAACAATATTAGCTGAAGTATAGATACAGTTTGTAGGAATATAAATACAACAACAAAACCTTTATTAAGTCACTATTGTCTTACAAGGGGATTCCCCTAAAAGGTTATATATGTACATGAGTGAGGAAGAAAAGAAATTTAGAGGGGAGGGGGAGCAATCAGCCTGTGGAGTTGAGCACTTCTTCCCTCATTTTATCAATCGTTTTGAAAAGTTTTAAATATTTATAAACAAATGTTTTATCCAGCAGGAGAGTAGTAAAATTATATATACATGTTATTCATTATAGTGAGTTAGCCCCGAAATTTCGTGAATTTCATATAAATACAATAAATATACCAAAAAGGGTACACCTCCCTTTAAAGATGCATTGCCATAATAGTTTTTTAAAGTCAGTTGCCTACTTTGGTATACCATGTATATCATACTCCAATAATTCATATTGTATTCTGGGCTGAAAAACGGCCTTGACATTTTATCAGCTTTTTCGGGACAACTTTAAATCTTCCAGCTGATTTACTAACCAATTCAGAATTGTAATGATTATAATAATCAGAATTTTAAATCTGAATTTTAATGGTTTATGATTTATAATTATTTTATTATATTGATATGACAACAATTGATACGATATTAATGTCTTCTTCTTCTTTCTTATATCCACCCAATCACACTAAGGTATCAAGCTTGTAAAGCTTGAGACTTTTGATGGTGTCTGCCGGGGAAGAGTAGAGCTCATCAATGGATGAGTCAATACAGTCAATAATATGTCTTGGGGTTGCAGGCTGAGAATTGCACTTGGTACATAGTGAGAAAACCTTGATATTAATGTTAATTCATATAATTTTAATAAAGTATATTTTATAAGCATTATATATTTATAAGATGAATAATTTAATATTTGAAATAAATAGTTATTAACCAAATATATTAAAACTTATAATGAAAATATGAAAAGTTAATATTTGGGAGCCGCTACAGCTTAAATACCATTTTGGAATATTTGACCGATTTGATTACTCTACTCGTAAGATGTTATGAATTCAAAGACATCTCTCTCTCTATTGATGAGGACCGTAGCCCAAATCAATCGGATACAACACCAGTTTCGGCAAATACAGGCAATATTCCAAACTGTATACGATTGTTTCAGGCTATTGTGCTCATCAATAGATGGAGATGTCTTCGAAGTTGTTTTATATCATAGAGAAAGTCTGTAATTTATCTAAATGTTTTGTAGAAAAACTTTTATTTTTTATTTTTGTAATATGTAAATCAGTGTTTTTGCATATCTGTCTTATATTTTCTGCTTCTTTGTATGTATATATATATGGATTAGATTCGATAAATCTCAGTAACGTAGTTATACCTGTCGAAGGGCTGTTGAGCCAGAAAGCTTGTATTGCCGATATATATAAAACTCTTCCCTCAGCGAATTATCGTTTATTAATAATTATACCGAAGGGATTATATTAACAGCAAAATCTACAAAGGTTTACAAAATATGGTCATATATTTTAAAGGTCAGAATGCTAATGTAAAAAAAGGGGGTTAAGAAACTCAGGTATAGATGTCGCTACGCCAGGTGTGAGTGGGAGGGGATAAAGTTTTGGCAATTTACAGAGATGAATACGCGCTAAAAATAACTCGTGAATCAATATGACGCGGAAGAATACATGTAGGCGGAGGAATACACTCGAGTTGTAATTACACGTACATCATTTCGGGGTGTTCAAGTAAAGACTCGGGTTATCCTGACTAATATAACACACACTCGACATGGTGTCCTGATGAAATGTAATTCAATTCACTTAAGTTACCTGTCGTTAACTTTAATGTTCTTTTCACTAATACTCTGCACTAGTCGAATAGATAGTTTCTTTTTTAATTTTAAATATTTTTTTTGCTATGTGTTTATTACTACATGTCAAATATTATCTATACAGACCTTACTGCAATGATAAAAGTTATTAAATGAAAGGGCTTAACTTATTAGAAGTGAACCTTCCCAGAGGTTTAATATCCATACCGCTCTACTATTAAATATATATATATATGTATTGGATTGTGAATTTCTTATTTATCCGGCATTTACTATGGAAGACAGCTTAAGGGTGTTTAGGGAACTTTTGGAAATAAGCTTATAGGTCTGTGAAAGGCTTGGCTCATCAGTAGTGAATCCTCTCAGCGGTTTTACTATATTAATCTTCAGACCGCTCTATTAATGTATTGGATTGATTTTATTTTATACCCTGCACATTTACTATGGAAAGCAGCTTAGAAATGTTTAGGTAACTTATGTACATAAGCTTATAGGTCTGTGGAAGGCTTGACTCATCAGTAGTGAATCTTCTAAGCAGTTTTGACAAATTAATCTCTTGACAGCTCTACTATTGTATTGGATTGATTTTCTTATATATCCTGCATTTACTCTGGAAAGCAGCTTACGGGTGTTTAGGGATTCTATGGACATAATCTTATAGGTCTGTAGAAGGCTTGGCTCATCAGTAGCGAACACTCTCAGCCTTTTTGCTATATTAATCTCCAGACCGCTTTACTATTGTATATTGGATTGTGTATTTCTAATATATCCTGTATTTACTATGGAAGACAGCTTAGGGGTGTTTAGGGAACTTATGGACATAAGCTTATAGTTCTTTAGAGTTGCATACATATAATTACAATAGATTTTTAAATAAAATTCCTTGTAGATAGAAATTGGAAACTGGTTTTACTGTAAATGCGCCACATGTCTACACATGGGGAAAGCGCAGTTCGACTTTTTCACATACAAATATGCCAGAGCTCCGGTTGTTTACTTACAATCACTGGCGGTGTTAGACTTTTATAAGAATCTGAGTCTATCGGAGCAATTTTATTTATTTAAAAAAAAAATTACCCAATACACCTAATTATACATTAATATCGTTTTGAAAATAGAGCAATCCATATTTAATTCATTAGATAATAAAAGGCATATATTGGATTTAATAAAATATTTATTTTGCCAATATTTCGGCTGGCTGAACACCAACCTTTATCGAGGCATTACATTTTTGTATACAAAAGTATACAAAAATGTAATGCCTCGATAAAGGTTGGCGTTCAGCCAGCCGAAATATTGGCAAAATAAATATTTTATTAAATCCAATATATGCCTTTTATTATCTAATACATTAATATGTTAACAAATAATTAGGAAAATAATAAAAAAATATACAATTATTCCGTTACATAGCCTCCTCCTATAAAGAGAATCGACCCGATGCTTAGAACAGATAGCAGTAGAATCAAGTCCTCAGTCTCAAGGCTCGAGACCGTGTAATGTACCCGTGAATCCGTGTACTTAAATATGATTCATTTTTGTGAGTGTGTGTGCCACTAAAAAGGATATTCTGATTGATTTTTCCACAGTCATGTAGTTGATAGCGGTCCCAGTCATACCATGAAACCACCCCTAAACTGAGGTAACCATGTTCCTATATGTGTGGTCTTCATTTGTCTTCACGCTAGTACACCTCCACTTGCGGCCTATGACTGCATATTGGATGAGAAACTCACTGTGACATTGTCGGCTCCACTCTTTTTTTTCAGTTCAGCGTATTTACGCAAATTTAGCCTTAACTATCCGTTTCTTGATTTCTCTGGAAGTCTCTAGGTCTAAATTTTGGTCGTTAAAGTACAGCCTGCATCACATTGACGAGGGCCAACAGCCCGAAACGCGTACAGGGTTGGTTAATTTATCACGAAATGATGTTGACCAAATATCACTAGATGACGTTCTTCCATTTAAAACGTTTATGTAAGCGGTAAGAATATGTTTGCTTTTTGTTTTTGATATCAACACCTGACCTGTTTCTATTTTTTGAAATTATTTTTAAAAATTAATAAAAATGAAAAATCCTTTATATTAATTATTCCCATATTCGAATATATAATAGAATATTTTGTTATCCTATATACCCCATTGAAATAAGAAAATAATTGCAAGCTGATTGGTTTATTAAAGTCATGTGACAGAAACCAGTCAATCAGTGATGGAATATAAAACGAATACCATAATTACATATAAGCAGATTAAGGCGTATATAATAGAAGACTATAGTGAATGGCTTTCCTATATAAATGGTTAGATTAGCGTATGAAGGTAGTTAAATTTAATGAATAAATTAAAATACAATAACCCTCGCACACAAAATTTTATTTGCAACCTGTAATTACGTTCCAGGAGTTATCTAATATGAAAATTTCATTAAATCACTCCAATTAAACACAAGCCAAACTCTCCTCTTAATTAGAGAACCAAAAGATAAGATTAAAATTTATTCGTCTGCCACACATCAATATTATTAAAATTGATCTTTTCAATATTGAAGGCAATGTCAACATAACTCTCTTTAACAAACGCTCTTCTGTGAAAATAAATATTTTGAAGAAAAATCAATAAATATATTTTCATAGGGGGGGTGTCATTTTCATTACGTTCTCTTTAGAAATAACCATTTTACTCTTAAAAGAATAATTTATTTTAATTAATTTTATCAACGCAATTTTAAAATTAAATTGTTAATTTAAATAGCTTTAACTTCATCAAATATTTATGTCTAATTTAATTTTAAAATTAAATTAATGAAGATTGTGTAAAGGTAATTATAGTTATATCATTAAAATTGTAAAGGTAAACATTGACTTCTTATTTGATTACTTTTAATCAAAAGATTTTTCTCATCTTTGGAGGAATTGACCAATAGACCGACAGACGGGAATATATATATTCTGGCTATGACGTCATTTTCTGTGATGACGTCATCATTTCAGTATCTTCTTTAATACACACACACACAAAGCTTTATTAAGACCAGCGGTCTTATACAGATTCACCACAGGAAGAAATAATAGATGGAGCTCCTATACTCCAGGCAGCACAGGTATCCACTTCAATAAAGGAAACAGATACTAAGAAAATAAACACATATTCTGATCTTACAACTAAAAAATTACTGATGGCTTGCACCATCTGTCGGAATAAATATCAACTAATTGTTGATTTTTAATTATTTTCCAAAATATTGGCCAAGTATTCTTTCTTGATTAATCAAGAAAAGACCACCGCGTATAGTTTTTCTGGCTGTTCACCCTCGTCAGAATGATGCAAGCTGTGTATCTTAATACCTAGAAAAACTGGTTCTTGAGGCTTCTTGAGAAATCTAGGTTTTGGAATTTGAGGCCATAAGTGAGTGAAAATGTCAAACTATATGGAAACAAAGAGAAATACATCCCCTGATCGTGCAACTAAATGTTACTGATTGCGTACACCATCTGTCGGAATAAATATAGAATAATCTTTGATTTCATAATAATTTTCAGAAAGAGAGAGAATTTGAAAAATACTCATATTCTTTATTTTACACAAATAAATTTACTGGCAATGCGTTTCTTCTAAATATCATCAAATATTATCTCTACAGAACTTACTGCAATGATATGAGTTATTGAATGAGAGGGCTTGGCTCATCAGCAGTAAGGTCTGTAGAGATAATATTTGATGATATTTAAAAGAAACGCATTGCCAGTAAATTTATTTGTGTAAAATTATAACGATAGATGGCAATTAAATTTAATTTACTAATATTCTTTATTAATCAAGAAAAGCTTACCATATACATATTTTATATCACATAATGATGAGCCAAGCCCTCACAGTATTTTTTCATCGCAGTAAGGACAGTAGAAAGGTTTTATTAATGTGTGAAAGAAACATTCGCATCTTAATGTTTCCATTTTCTGTATATTTCAGGCTGTTGGCCTTCATCAGCGTGGTGCAAGCTGTAACTCAACGACCAAAAAAGGCTGTTCTCTTTAAGGCGCATCCTGAAAAATCTTGAAAGTTTATTTAATTCCAACGAATATAAACTTTCCTAATAGAGAGATAAGGCATGAAGTGGAATTAGGAATTTATAAGGTTGTCATAAAAGTTCATGTTTTTCTTATTACTTGAGGAATAATATTATTGCGACGAATACATAATAATACATAACATAATTACTTTATACATAATATGAAAAAAAAATAATAGAAAAAATAAAAATAAAAAGGTCAGTGTTGATATAAAAAATAAAGAAGGCATATCCTGACCAGGAGCACATGTGTTTTTTACGCAAGCGTAAGCGTATTTACGCAAGTTTGGCCTTAAATCCCCATTTCTATCTTTCTCAAGAAGCCTCCGACACCAAAAATAATTTTGGTTGCAATGGTACATCATGCTCCACGCTGATGAGCGCCAACAGCGCGAAATGCGTTCATGGATGGCTTTTTTCTTGTTTTATCAAAAGAAAAATGGGTTGGCCAAATATCAGGGAACAGGTTAAATCAAAATTTTGTTCATTTCTGTTCCACTAGATGGCCCTCTACCATCTAAAAAGCATATATGCTCTTGGTCAGGATAAACCTTCATTACTTTATATATATATACACATTTATACACAACGGCGAATAATATTGGTATTTCAATTCTTTTTTACAAGTCTTTACGAACTCTTGGGGACAGCTTTGTATAATTGGAAGTAAGATTTACTTAAAATCGCTAAATTAACATAATTAACTAGTAAATAATGATAATAAAAATGAAAAATGGAGATATAAATAAATAGAAATAGAGAGTGAAGATCGGAGGGTGATAGTAAAACTAAGGATAACTACTCTAATCCCTGTTATACTTTCACTGGTCATTATCCCTCAATCTGCATAATCCGATTACTCTGTGGTAATCTCGTTAAGGCGTTGTCGTCTGTCAAAAAAATAGAAGAATTAATGATGAGTTTTATTCCTCTGTGAGTTTAAAATCTAATACCACACAAACGTTTAATTTATGTGTTTTGGTTTGTGTTGATTCTGACATGAAAAATGTTGGTTTGAATTTTATTTGATTTTTTTTATATATTTGATTGAAGAATATCTGGTACGCGCGTTATCCCTGTTGTTTTTGGACAAGCTTATGACGTGTCAAAGCCGATTTATATGCTTAGTTCCGTTGTTAAACTTGTTGTTAAAGAATGAAAATATTTATTGATACATTCATAATATTCACCTAAAAAATAATAGTATAAACTTATTCATTATATTTCTCTTTTTTTCTACATTATATATGTGATATTTTAGAGCAATAGAGTGGTTAAACATAATCAATAGCGTTACAATTTATATGGATTTATACTAATTTAACTATGAAGATGAAGATAATTAATCGCACGCGAAATATGTGATGAAAACAGATAGGGATAGAGTTAATGGTTATTAATATGGTACAAGCTTAAATAAGGACTATTAACTTATATAGCTTTGTTTAAATTACGATATATATGTATATATAATCGAATATATATTTGATATTTTTGTGTTATTTTTATTGTTTTTTGTACAATATTGCAACATAGAGAATCAGTAAAGACAAACTTCAGGATAACACAACAATTTATTTAATGAAAACACAAAATCAACATTTATAAAATACAAGATAAGTAATGAGGGAATATTCCATAGCAAAATATAAATAATATAAATACTTTCAGTATTGAGCAAGGCTCCTCGAAAACAAAGTTTTCATAGCAGTAAGGACAGGGGAAGGTTTGCTTTGTTTGGAAAAGTTGGTGTGCATAATGGTTCTTATTTCTTATATGCATATACATTTACAATATTTACATAATTTTGATGAATAAAACATTTTTGTAAATGCGCTTATAATTAAATATTTAAAATTATTTTACTTGTGAACTAAATAATTTTGATATAATAATTAAATATACACAACTATTGAACATAGAACAATCCATAAATAAATCTTTAATTAAAAAGGCATATATTGGATCAAAATATAATTTATTTTACCAATATTTCAGTTGACTGAACGCCAACCTTTATCATGGTGTTATAACATTTATACATATTATTAATATACATATGCATATATTATTAATATACATATATACATATACATATATTATTAATATGTTATAATACCTTGATAAAGGTTGGCGTTCAGTCAACTGAAATATTGGTAAAATAAATTATATTTTGATCCAATATATGCCTTTTTAATTAAATAAACAACTATGTACATTGTACATGGCGTCTCTACCACCGCTGCAGAGTTTGGTGGAGAATCACCAGCGGGTCTCCAGCGACACCACGTATTTCGCGATCTACAAAGAAAACGTAGATCGCATGCTTCGCCGCTGAGGAGATGGCGTGGTCCTTGAGACCAACTGGAATATACGAACCGGAATATACGAACTAACTAAACAACTATCACATAAACCACTATACGAAATATAACGGAAATATATTTTGGTCAAAAATAAATAAATAAATGCAGACATTTGAGTTTATTTCAGAAAATTGATACAGAAGTAAATGTTGAAAGTAATTGTGGTTGGTCTGGAATTCAACATTTTATTTCGGCTCCGAAAATATTTCATTTTACATCGGGGAAATATTTTCCATTTCTGAGATAATCCAATACAAGAGAATGGATTTGGATTTAGCAAAATTTGCTTTGCCAGCTTAGATTTTTTAAAATGCTGCCATGGGCAATTTTATCCCATATATTTGTATAAATGGGTGTGGGTAGGGTAAACTATTAAATGCTTTTAATTCGCAAGAAATTGGAGATATTTTTAATCCAGGTATTTCTGAAGTAAGAAATTTAATATTCTTTTTTTATTTATTACACCACAAGCCGCGATATTTGCGCTTATGACAAAGAAAACAAACAAAACAAATGTTGTAGATCTATATCAATTTGTAAATACACTAGAGATAATTATTACAGATTTAACTATTTTTGTAAATATATTTATGATTATCTTTCTAATCTGAGAAAGAATAAGGTTCCAAATATGTTTTATTGTTACTCTTTTTTTTTTTTAATTTATTTTCTTGCATAATATGTTTATAACTGTTTCTGTTTAAAAATTATAAATAGACGCAATTATCTCTAGCCGGGATATCGCGTTTTGTGTGTTGAAATAAAATACAAACAAGTTGAAACTTAAGATTAAATATTTACGTGTGTTAATCGACAGAGTTCATAGAATTTATATAAACAAAGTGATTGTGTTAGAGAGAGAGATTGAGACTACCTTATTACAATGTCCATATAATATTATATAAGGTTAAATACAGATAAGATATAAATAGGAATAAATATGATTATATAATGATAAATATATGAATAAATAGATATAAATATATAAAATAATCGATAAATATACATATATATAAATATATATATATATGTCGTCATTGGTGGCGCCCACCACGGGAAAGACTCCGCCACCGATGGACTGCGAGAATTCTTTCCCACAGAGTGGGCAGGTCGATGTGTTGGCTGGTATTACCCAACTCAAGACCAAGTTGGTACTTGTAGATGGTAGCCTTCGCTATACTTGTGATCTTCATAGCCTCGGGATGGAGGCCGACGCCGAAGAGCCAAGCCTGTAGATCCAGGGGCCCAGAGAGAGAGAGAGATAAATAATTTATGTGACGATGTCTCACTTTTCTGCGAATTTAAACATACTTTAATATCGCAACTTGTTGATGAATTAATAAATAAAGAAATTGGATATATTCGAAGACTATTAGAAATATATCTAATTTATATTCTCTCTATATACGCTTAATCAAACATCAATGTCAAAGTCAATGGTCAAAAATAATATTTCTAAATTCTATGATATATTTAATATATATTTTTACTATAAAAATATTTTATTGATAAAAGAATTTTAAAATAATATTATTATATTTTGGAACTAATATTCCCGTTCACTAAACGAAATATTTTTTTTAAAATATGAAAATATTTAATATTTTTTACTCTCCTATACTAATATCTATCATAATATTTATTTTCAAAAATATTTTCTTTACTTCCACATAATATATTTTTTCAAAATGTATATATTTTGTAAATTGATTTTAATTGATTTCCAAACGATAACTCAGAAATTTTACTGAAATTCTATAAATTCACAGAGTAATTACGAGATATTATTTATTATCTCTATTTATAATATATATAACAATAATTATTGAATATTATTTGAAATATAATAATTATTATTTTGACCAAATATTGCTATTAATTAATCACTACACAATGCCATTAATTATTTTAATAATTGTTTCTCTATAAAACAGAGTAATTTCTCAGCATGTGAGCGCGATAAGAAAAAGGCTTAGCGATAATTATCGCGTGATATGTCATCGGTTGATATGCAAAGTTGACACACGCCTACTCTCTCCAATTTGCATAGAAATAGATCTTTTTTAATTTTAAATGAGGAACACCGGTATATTGAAGAGAATTTTGGGGGTAAAAGTGTTTAGAGAAACAAAGGTTTTGTTAAGTGTTTTGAATATAATCAATTTTTTCTTTGTTGTTTATTGAGATAATATTAAAATAAAAAGTATAATAATAATGTAAAAATAATAATGTTTATTTCTAATTGAATTGGTATTATAAAGCCAAGCGCCCTTTCATTAAATAACTTTTATCATTGCAGTATAAGATATATAAAGAAAATATCTCTCCCCAAAATTCATTTAAAATAGGAAAATAAATAAATGAGCTGAAAATTCAGACCGACAAAGTTTTACTATTAGATTTTCGACAAATAAATATATATATGTGCTTGCATATTCAACTAAATGACACTTAAAAAAACATTTTTACATTGGCACACGCGGAAGTATCATAGAAAATATATTGAAATCATTTTACAAAATAAATGTGTAATTTTTTACGTCACAAAAGAAAAGATGAATTTCAAAATCTTTACTAGAAAGCGTTTGAACCCTCTCCCCCAAAACAAAACTTATAAACACTTAAGGCTAGATTATGGCTAGTATAAATCAGTAAGCTTGTTTCGAAACCTCTTCAAAAGAGTTATGAAAATGTCTAAAATTTAAAGTTATGTAGCAGGGGAATATAAGGAAAAAAAAAGAAATGTAATCTTAAATAACGGTTATATTCAATTAATAGAAAAATATTTTAGATGCATTTTTTATATGTCTTGGGATTAAAATGAATATATATAAATAGACTAATATTAATATAAAATAAAATATATATCTAATATTTATTTATTTCAACACACAAAACGCAATATCCCGGCTAGGGATAATTGCGTCGATTTACATTTTTATGAAAAAAAAAAACAGTTATAAACATATTATATAGAAATAAAAATAATTAAAAATTAAAAAGAGAAACAATAATATATATTAAGAACCTGAAACTTTCAGGTTAGAAAGATAATCATAAATATATTTACAAAAATAGTTAAATATGTGACAATATATATATATATAAATGAATGTTTGTATGTTGGTCTGTTGGTATGTCCGGTATACAAATTCGCAGTAGTTCACTAATTCAAACCAAAATTTCCATACATAGGTAAAAATAACGGGGGTGGCGATAGGCTATTTTAAAAAAATATATAAATCAATTATTAAAACTATATATTCAAATTATTCAACTTAGCTCACGAGCAGCGCCCTCTATCAATACTAAAAGGTTATAAATACGTTTAAAATGTAAATCTTCTCAATATTTTATTAATAATAGTTCGCTTAATAACACTATAATATAAATATTTATATAATAACTGCTCTAATTTGAAATATTTGGTAGGTTTTATTTATTTATATATTTTAATTTTTAGATAAAACTGATCTAATTCGCCATTTAAAATAACTTCTCTTGCAATATTTGGTATGTTTTATTTATTTATATATTTTCATTTTTAGATAAAACTGATCTAATTCGCCGTTTAAAATAACTGCTCTAATTCGAAATATTTGGTATGTTTTATTTGTGTTCACTCTATTTCTATTTATTTGAAGTATTATAATTTCCATGTTTCAAAAACCTATTCCAAAAAGGTCGTTAGAAATATGTAAGGCCTGAAATAGCTTTACATGCGAATATTTATGATGCCAAGCGTAGCTTAATGGTTAGGTGTGCGGCTTCGTATTTCCACAACCTTGGTTCGAAACTTAGCCTGGGTGTTTTTTTTTTTTTTTTAATATTATTGAAGCAAAGTTTTTTTTTACAGTACCAAAATTTCCATACATAGGTAAAAAAAAACGAGGAAAACGATAGGCTATTTCAAATTATATATAAATTAAATATTAAAACTATATATTCAAATTATTCTGTTTAGCTCACGAACAGCGCCCTCTATCAAGGTTATAAATACGTTTAAAATCGAAATCTTCTCAAAATTTTATTAATAATAGTTCGCTTAATAATTAGAATACTTGATCTAAATCGAAATATTTATAGACGCTCGCTCGATTTGAAGATTTATATCGTAACTAATCTGACTGAAATTTTAACAGTATATAGAGTAGAATCTGGAAAAACTTATAGTGAAATTTTCAGGTATCTATCCCGAATATTCGTCGAGTTTGCCCTTTTGCTCGCGAGCAGCGCCTCTAGCGGTGAAGATGGGAGGTAATATCAGCTGACCTAATGACATGTAAAGTTTGGAGCGGGACGTTTCACAAGAGTGACATCCACGGCGCCAAATTATAATTGTAACGAATAGTGTTTGAATAAAACATTTAATCGGGTAAACCCGGGCGTTGCCCGGGTCATTCGTCTAGTATCTAATATAAAATGGTTTACATTTTTGTAAATCTCAAAATTTCAATTAAAAATGAAAATATAATAACTCAAATGTGAAAACTTGTTATTCAAATATAAATAGTTACTATTAGAGTGAAAATATTTGTAATTAACGTTTAGTGTTAAAATGCAATTATATATATACGATGATTATTCTGTGACACATTATGTCTAAAAGGGAAATATTTGTATTTAAACATTAGTGCTTAAAATAAAATACAAAATATATATGTTGTAAATAATTTTTGGTAATATTATATTCTACACAATTTGTATATTTTTATTAATATTTTAATTATTTATTTTCATAGATGAACTCTGTGACGCCGAGAACACCAGACGGCGCGGAAGTAAATCTAAATAGCATATATAGTTAGTTTTTTTTTTGTGTGAGTTGGGCAGTATGTAAATATTACTATCATTTTTTTTTAAGTTTTGTTCTTTTCTCTTTTACTTTCTTCTGAGGTGCTCTACCTATTCAAGAGGCCTCAAGATACTATTAATAATTGTTTTGCTTAAAAACTGTGACGACTGTTGGTACAAAAATAAACCCGTCACTTAGTAAAAGTGTTTGATCTTTTTTCCCACAGAAGGCCGCGACTGCACCACTCCACTCCGTACCATTCTATTTTAGAATACCAATACTTTAATTTATCTTAAAAATATATAAGATATATATATGTCAAAATTTGTATAGTTAATTCCAAGAGATATAATTTATTTTCGTCAAAACGAGTATGTAAAATATGTAACGCTTGAGTTAAAATGTAAATATGTAAATTCATCCATCTATAAAAGCTGGACAAAAAATAAAGGTGGCAGACATCGCGGGTGCACTGTTCGCTAGGCATAACGGCTGCGCCTCTTCATTTAGCTACGACATATATATACAAATAAACCTGTCTATGGCGTCCCCTCTTTGGACTCACCAAAACAGGGTGCTATAGAGAGGGGGTGCTATAGACAGGTCACTTTTAATGTAAATCGCATCGTACTACGTATTTAAAATCGGGCGCTATAGAGAGGGAGGCGCTATTTAGAGGGGGCGCTATAGACAGGTTTAACTGTATATTATATCAAAATGAATTCTTAATATAAAGTTAATAATCTCAATTTCACAAATAAAGGTAGGAAAGATAACTAATTATAAATAGAGATAATAGTTATAATCGATACATTTTTAACAGGATATCGGCTGCTAAAATGAGTCAAGAAAGGAAATTGGAGCAGGTAATTTGGAACTTCATCAATTGCCCCCTTGATAAATGGTATAATTGTAGAACCAAACGAACCTCAGGCCATTTTGTTAAGAATGTTTTAAAACAAGATTTATATACCTTTTATTTGGGCGAAAGAATTAATAATGATATATTATACGCAACTTTATATTTTAAATTCTATCTTAATTCCGCACTTTATAAAGATATTTTTTAAACAAGTAAAAGGATATTTATATAAATATTTATTTTTTGACCAAAATATTTTATTCTGTAAAATATTTCACATTTATTTGAATTTAAGCATTGATTTTATATTCAATATCAAATATACGCATTTAAAATATTAGAATATTTTAACGGAAAATATACTATTATTGAACGAAATAGTCGTTATAAATTTAATTATTTTCCCATATATAATCATTTTAAATTTATATATAATTTGAATAAATTATATATGTATTATATAATATATTATATTAATATTTTCAAATTTAGATTTAATCGCGTGGCTTAAATAGCATTTTATTGAACCAAATAATCGTTTTAAAATATAATATTTCTCCGCATAATATCATTTTAAATTTATAAAACGGAATAAATTATGCTATTCATATTTTCAAAATTAGATTTTATCGTGTGGTTTAAAATAGCGCATTTTATCTGCTAAAATCTAATATTTCAACCAAATATGAATAATATATTCAACAAAAAATTATTTATACTCTTTAAAAGCATATAATATTGAAATTTAATTTCTCCTAAATAATCTTTCATAATTCTCTTTGATGGAAAATTATAACAAAATCGGTAATTTAATTTATGCGTGCTTTATTAACTATAATAATAACTAAATTAAACGATATGGAAAAATATTGGACTTTCTAATTTAATCTAAATCAAAATTATAATAATTTAATAATCACTTTAATGAAAATGAAGGAGATTTTTTATTAAAAGCTTGTAAATATTAATTTAACATTTATTAGATTTATATTTAAATCGATATTTTTAGGCTTGTGTAAAATATCATATTATCATAGTATTTTAAAAGTTAATTTTAAAAGGTTTGACCCAAACACACCAACACACACGCCGGTTAACTAAATAAATAATAACAGATTAATAACTCAAGGTAATAAGACCTAATCTAAATAAATAAATAGTGTATGATGTTTTGGTAACAACGTTGTTATCATCTTCAGACAAAAGTGCTGAATGTAAAAAAACGTATGTAAAACGAATGTAATGAAACGCTGTCACCGAAACGTCATACACTATTTATTTATTTGGATTTGGTCTTATTACCTTATGTTTATAATTTATAATCCAAATTGTGCCATATCATATTTCTAACTCTTTTGAAGTCATAAACAATCTATCAAAAAATCAAAACTAAACCCCAAACGATATATGATTTGAAACTGTAAAAACACAAACATATAAAGACACCGTATTATATAAAAAATATAAATAGATAATATGATAAATAAAAACATAAAATATTTATATGAGAACATTTGTACTCTAAATAAATAATATATTGATTTTTATAAATACAATCATAGAGAAAATGAATAATATTTGTCGACCAAGGACCATACACAAGTCAAAAATAGAGTAATATTGATTTTGTAAAGAAATTCGCTTCGATATATTTAACAAGAAGAAAATCCCATTAGAATATACACATTTGGATAACAATCCTGAACTCTTTTTTTTTAATCATTCCACCTTAATGAAGCCACCCAAAATATATCTTTAAAACTTGATTTTATTTTAAGTTTTAAGAGTTCCTTTTTGTATATAACACACAAAAAGGGGTCTCTTAGTAGAGTTATTTTTATTTCAATTGATTAATATGTTTAAAATTTAGTATAAAAGTGGAATTGTACTGGGATCGGATGGATAAATTAAGAAAAAGGCATCTTCTGATTGTGCAACTGAAAGTTGATGATGGCTTACGCCATCTATCGGAATAAATATCAACTAATCGTTGATGTTTAAATATTCCAGAATTGACCAAATACCCTTTCTTGATTGATCAATGGCCAGTGGGTCGCCCTGAAACGTCAAAAGGACAATAAAGGACAAAGCATGATAAAGTATCTTCAAAACTTGAATTAATCAAATTCCAACCTATACTTATAGTAATATAATATTGTCAAGAAGCTCCATCCAGATGGGACACCTGTCAATCATCCCTGGACCCCGGGGGGGGGGACCACAGGTGTGAGGGGTTCTCGGAAGCTGATCGGCAAATAAGGAAAACGGAACGGTGGCTGACGACTCTCATTATCTTTACCTTGGGATAAGTTGTTTTTATCATCTGACTCTCTCTTTCTCCCTATAAATACCTCTTGTAAATAATTTTATTGGAGAAATAAAAGGTAAATATCCTTTATAATAAATTAATTATTCCTAAATTTGTCCTTGCTTCATTTATCTCCGCGACAATATCTATTTATTTAGCTGGAAACAGTCTGATGCACGCCCACACATGCCAATAACAAAAGTTTCCAATTATTCTGTATAAATATCATTTAGAGTTTGCACATAGAATATCAGCCCGTTGAAGAACAGTATATTTGCTCGAAAGCTTACAAATTTGAAAATAAAATAAACCTTTCACCTGATATTTATTTTTACTTTTTCAATTAGATACCTTAATAATAATTAATAAAAAGGTCGGTAAAGAGTCGGAGTGTAAATATTAAAAGGGATTTTAAATATAATTTTTTATAAATAATTAGTCTCTCTATATAATTTCTTGAACGTGTCTAAATACGTAGGTCCAGATGTTTTGCCTTTTTTCACATCAACCAGCATTTGTTCTATCCACTCCAAGTGATATGTCGTAATGACAGTGGTGTTGCCGAATATAAATAAATATATACTCTGAGAAAAAATATATATATATATCAGTGAATATATTCTACATTCTACTTTCTTTAAAACCCAATATATAGATACATCTTGAAAATAGAGCAAATGTGATATTGTACTGGGATAAGGTCCATAAATTATGTAATAGGCATCTCCTTATCGTGCAACTGAAAGTTGCTGATGGCTTGTGCCATCTATCGGAATAAATATCAACCATTCTCGTTGATTTTTAATTATTCCAGAATTGGCCAAATACCCATTCTTGATTAATTAAGAAAAGCTATATATATATAATAGTTATATCTTATAAACTAGAATAACACTACAGTTATATACGTGGCGTATAGTAAAAACACTAGAAGAATATAGTAGGATCTGTATTATCGTGAATACATCAGCTAATTGTATTAAGAATGGGGTGTATTTTGGTGTATTTAATTAAATCAGTAAAGAGCAAGTTTTCCAAGAAATCTGGTTAGTTTGTTTAGAAGAGAATTTGGCTAATAGAAAATTGGGATAATTCTGTTTAGCTTGAGATTGGTTTTCTGGGGGAAATCTTTAATTACACTTGTGCACTTGCGTATAGTAAATGCTGGTTGTTTGTTCAATCAAGATTTGTCTTAGGGTTAATTGAATCTGGTTCTTGATATGTCACCTCCCTCCATCCTAAATAATAAAAAAAGACTGATGAATATATTGGAAGAGAGATTGTTAACTATAATACAACCTTCATCTTCAGTTTAATGTATGAGTTATACATAGATGGAATTCGACAAAGAATGTACTATCTTGATTTATTTAATCTTGATTTATCAAAAGATTGGGTTGGCCAAATATCAGATAACAGGTTAAATCAATGTTTAGTTGATTTCTGTTTCACTAGATGTGCGCTCTGCCTTCTGAAAAGCACATGTGCTCCTAGTCAGGATATGCCATTTTTAATTTCAATATGTACTATAGTTTGAGAATTAAAGAAGAAATCAAAGATTGATTGTTTCATATTGCTTATCAAGATAACAAGTTAAAGATCTATAAGCTTTTATTTGCGGATAGGCTCGATTCAAAAAGCTGATAATTATATATGGGAAAGAGACTTTTACCTATTGTTAAGGTTCCTTTGTCCTTAACGAATTAGAAGCCGTACTTTAGAGGACTGTATAGGTGTTCAAATTCCCAGGCGACACCCCAATGGTGATTCCAATACCCAGGCGACACCCTAATGGTGATTCCAATACCCAGGCGACACCCCAATGGTGATTCCAATATCCAGGCGACACCCCAATGGTGATTCCAATACCCAGGCGATACCCGAATGGTGATTCCAATGCCCAGGCGATACCCCAATGGTGATTCCAATGCCCAGGCGACACCCCAATGGTGATTCCAATGCCCAGGCGACACCCCAATGGTGATTCCAATGCCCAGGCGATACCCCAATGGTGATTCCAATGCCCAGGCCGACACCCCAACGGTGATTCCAATACCCAGGCGACACCCCAACGGTGATTCCAATACCCAGGCGACACCCCAATGGTGATTCCAATGCCCGGGCGACACCCCAATGATGATTCCAATACCCGGGCGACACCCCAATGGTGATTCCAATGCCCAGGCGATACCCCATTGGTGATTCCAATGCCCAGGCGACACCCCAATGGTGATTCCAATGCCCAGGCGACACCCCAATGGTGATTCCAATGCCCAGGCGATACCCCATTGGTGATTCCAATACCCAGGCGACACCCCAATGGTGATTCCAATGCCCAGGCGACACCCCAATGGTGATTCCAATGCCCAGGCGATACTCCAATGGTGATTCCAATACCCAGGCGACACCCCAATGGTGCCGATAGTGACTCTACCAAAGAGAGAATAAAGCACGACCAAATTACTATTCACACTCACACTTTATTTAAAACTCAATTATATACAAAGATAGTCAGTGGTCAATATTTACATAATCACAGAAAATTTAAATATATAAATTAAATAATATCTTAGAAAACTCAACATTCTCCCCGAGTTAATGGGAACCATCAAGGCAAACTGGGGGGAACAGGTAGCAACGCCAGCTTAACCAGGTTTTTTTTAGTATTCCGGTCCTGGTGCATATATAATATATAAGTTGGGCATAGATAAAATTCGACAAAGAATGTGCTATAGTTTCCATCTTCAAGAGGAAAGACAAAAATGGATTGCTTCTTATGCATATCTCAAGATAAGAAATTAAAGATCTACTATCTGGTCTAGACCCATATAGGCCCATATCTTCCAATTGGGACACATGTTTGGTAACTTTTCATTAATCACAAGAATAATGGTAGAGTTTTATTCAATAAATTTTCACATAGACAACGTTTCTTACTTTTCAAGTATTTATAAGATGAAAAAATCGTCATCATTAATAAATACATTTACAGTAGAACCTCCTTTTAACGAACACCTCTCTATAAAGAACAGTTTTCATTTTTGAATTTTTGAAAGAATAATAAACAACAAAATCACCAAATTCTACGAGGAAATGAAATTATTCAGTAATCGTCAACATGGCTTTACAAAATCTCGATCTACCATAACTGCATTAACTGAAATAATTCACACTGCATTAGAACACAAAGCCAAGGAGTATACGGCTATAATTGCAATAGATATTAGTGGAGCTTTTGACAATACCTGGTGGCCAATGGTGATAAAAAGACTCGATGAGGATAATATACCAGCATCAATAATAAAACTCATGAAATCCTACTTCACTAACCGGAAGATAAGATTTAGGTACTCTATGAATGAATTCACCAAAAAACTAAGTAAAGGATGTCCGCAAGGAGGACCCTTATCTCCGACAATTTGGAACATCATAATGAATGATCTATTAACCAACTTTCAGGAATCTAATAGCGAAATTATAGGATATGCAGATGATCTAACGGTAATATGTTGGAATACAGAATTAAAAAATCTTAAGATTACAATTGAAAATTCAATAGGGAAAATAAATATGTGGTGTGAAAACAACAAACTTAAAATATCAAGACAGAAAACAAAGATTTTATATTTATTCAACTGCAAAAAGTATGTAATTACCCTGCATGATAGTCTTGTCAAACCAGTTGAAAACCTAAAAATACTAGGATTAACTTTCAAGAATCACCGAAACAAGAACAAATTAGATTTTATGCCTCACATCGACAGTGTTATTGCAAAAACAACTAGAGCTAGTGGATATCTTCTTGGTTTAACAAAGAAATCGTGGGGATTGGATAGTAGGCGATTATTAACATTATATAAGACCTTATTTAGAAGCACAATAACTTATGGTTCAACAATCTGGTACCCATACATAAACACGAGATCAAAAAACAAAATAGATTCACTACAGTATAAAATTCTTAAACACTGTATACATGCTTATAATACAACATCTTCGAATTGTACACATGTTCTCGCAAGAATACCTAAAATTACGGATTTCATTATGTCAAACATACTTAAAGTTGAAATAGATTATAATAGAAATGATCCAGCCAAAAGAATGATAATATCTAGCTTTATAAATGAAAAAATTCAAAAATACTATGAAGACTCAAATTATAATTTCAGAGAATTTTTTGAAAACTCAAGATTACCCAAATTTATCCAGCCAAATTTTTATAATATACAATTCTTTACGGGGCATGGAGACTTTAACACATATTTATATAGAATTGGCAGAATTGATTCTTCAATCTGCTTATGTGACCAAGAAGATCACAACCCTGTGCATATTTTAATCCGGTGCCCACTTGTTGCTGATTTGAGAGTACAATGTCAAATGAACAGTTCTAGTTTAAGCCAAATGGTTTCCAGTAAAGAAGAATATAGAAAATTTAACAAGTTCTGTAGACTCTATCTCAAATGCCGTGGACTTGAATTACATTAAGAATTGAAATTTCTAGTTTTAATTAGTATATTTGTGCCACTGGTTTAGTGGTTGTAATTATAAATATATATTGGACTTTTGATGATATGTATGTAAATAATCTTTGTTTCTTGTATAATTTATTGTTCTAAAATGTAAATTTGAATAACTTTCACTCTCTTTCTAAAACTATAAATAATTTGTATATATATATTTAAAAACTATGTACATAAAATGGTTTAAACATTTACATGCAAATATCCACATAGGATATAGCGTGTGTTTTGTAATAAATAAATAAAAAAAAAAAATAAATAATTTGCAAAATTACCTTTTTTTATTATTTAGAAACTCTCCAGTAAGAGAACACCTCTCCCTAAAAGAAACTTTGGCTCTGCAATTAGGTGTCCTTTACAGGGAGGTGGTTCTACTGTACTTCGGAAATCATATCACACACACAAACAAAATACTAAATTTTTCCGTTTATCATTACTCTTCACAATTCACCCTTTCATACCTTATCCAAAAGGTCAGAAATAATCGTTATTTCTCCTTGAAATAAATTTTGATTTTTCGTTTAAAAGAAACACATGCGGGATTTCAAATGTCGTTCTACAAAATACTAAATTGTTATATATATATTTAAGGTTTAATTAATTAATTTTTCTCACAGAGTATGTATATAAGATCACAGGTAAATAGACGATAACTGGAAGAGGTAGATAAATATCTCTTTGTTTACTATGTTATAAGTTTTTCTTTTGTTTATTCTCTCTCATTTAAACCAATAAATATAATATTTGACCAACATATAGGTACCCGTCGAAGGGCGTGAAGCCCGAAAGCTTGTAGCCCATGCATTTTAATAAAAAAATTTCTCTTCGTTTTATAACTATATAGACCTTCATGGACAAAATATAAGGAAAGGGAAAGTCTTTGATATCGCTGGTCGTCTATATATATTTTTTTTTTTTTTGAGGGAGACAGAGGTAATTTTGTTCACACTTGGTCATCTCGTGTATCTTCAATAAAGGTCATAATCAAAATTCAAAACTATTTTAAAGGCGTAAGATTCTTTTTGATATTAAACAATTTCTACTGCCCTTAATGCAATGGAAAAATGGAAAACGCGCTAGTGCATCATATTATAAAAGGTCATAATAAATATTATTAAGCATATAATGATTATAAAGATACAAATATGATTTATTTTATATAATAAAAATAAAATATAACCAAATATATATATATAAAAAATTGACAAATAGTCAAATGCCTTAAAAGAAACCCTCTGAAATTTAACCACAAGCTAGACTAAAACAGAGAAAAGGGAATGGAAAGATATCCAATCTAGTAAAGTGTCAGTGAAATAAAATATTAACATTTGACCACGAACATGTTGTCTTTATTCTTTCCTCTGTCCTCATATATATCTCTTATGTATTTATACATGGCTTAATATATCATTCTATATTTATTATTCATATGGTTTATTAAGATATAGCGCGTACCTTTATATTGTTATTAGTATATTTTATAATTTGATACGTATTTATTTTTAAAATTATATAAATATTCAAACTAAGAGATCCTTTTAGAGGGATATTTTTATGCACATATATATATGAAAAAAAAACAATAGAAAAAAATAAAAGATAAGTGGGTCAGGTGTTGATATTAAAAATAAAGAAGGGATTTCCTGACCACGAGCACATGTGCTTTTTAGATGGCAGAGCGCCAATGTAGTGGAGCAAAAATAAACTAAACGTTTATTTAGCTTGCTCCGTGATATTTGGCCAACCCAATTTCTTGATAAATCAAGAAAAGCCATCCACGAACGCGTTTCGCGCTGTTGGCGCTCGTCAGCGTGGAGTAGGCTGTAACCACTGCGACCAAAAATATTTTCGGTATATATACATAGCATATCTTTCTGATATTTAAAAAGCGAAACGATTTTTGGAAAAATGATAAAAATTAAAGCGAGCTAACGCGGCTTCGCCTGGGCTTCTTGGGGTGAATGTTTTCCAGATTATTGTAAACATGATGAAATAGCGCGCCATCTGTATTTGAAAATATTAACTATATATAAAACCCTCTTTTCTTCATCTTTCTTTTTTTTTTTTAATGAAGCAATTTTATACTAAAGAAAATGATTTTATTTGTTATATTTGGAATTTAAAAACGCGCGGGCGGGCTTCTTTTACGAATAGTTTATATTTTCAGTGCAATTTTAACAAAACTGATAATTATTATGATAATATTATATGATATATGTGTAAAAATATCATATGTATGCTTCTCTACAGACATATAAGCATATGTCCATAAGTTCCCTAAACACCCCTAAGCTAATTTCCACAGTAAATACAGGATATATTAGAAATCCACAATACAATATACAATGGTGGAGCGATCTGGATATTAAACCGCTGAGAGGATTCAGTACTGATGAGCCATGCCTTCTACAGACCTATAAGCATATGTCCATAAGTTCCATAAACACCCTAAGCTGATTTCATAGAAAATACAGGGTATATTCCAAACCAATCCAATACAATAGTAGAGCGGTCTGGAGATTAATTTGGTGAACCGCTGAGAGGGTTCACCATTGATTAGCCAAGCTCTCTCGTTCAACAACATTTATCATTGGAGTAAGGTCTGTAAAGATATTTGATGATGTGGAGATAGTTATATGGTTGTTTAAACCATTGCGTGTCTTATAGACATCTTCTTTTCCATTTTCTAACAAAATTCTCAGTTTTTCATCCGAAACTGTTGAACTTGTTGTACAAGTAGACACTCACCGATCAACGAATCATAAATAATCTTGTCGCGTATAAAACAACACTGAGAAACTCGCCTTGTAAAGCTTCAAGAAGCTGAATACTCCAAAAATTGACGTTGAGTTTTAAATGACTTGCAAAAAAATATATGTTTATTCTATCTGCAAGTGGCGTGGTCTCCTCAAGCCACGAGTCAAATGTTATTCCGACAGATGGCGTAAGCCATCAGCAAATTTCAGTTGCACGATAAGTAGATGCCATTTTCTTAATTTATTCATCTTATTTCGATACAATTTTATATTTTTACTTTTTTTTTCAGATTTTGTTTTAGATATCCTCTTCTACCCTTTTAAAGCTGTGTTTTCTCAACTTCTTGAAATAGAGGAGAGCTTCAGATCATATATAAATGCCGCAATATATTCTACATATATGATAGATATGTAAAGCTGCTAATATTTGCATATTCCTCTTAAAGCTGGGTATAATCAGTAATACAATGGTATACTCTATTTTGTATTTCGTCTTCATAAAACTCACATTGTAAACAACTTTATATCAATATACTAAGCGACATTGGAGAATAAATACCCAGAGAATTTTATGTGAAAAAACAATAAAAAATAAATAAAAATGACAGGTGTTGATATTAAATACAAAAGAGGCATATCCTGACCAGGCTCACATGAACATTTCTCGATTGCAGAGCGCCATCTAGTGGAACAAAAATAAACTAAACGTTTATTTAACTTGCTCCGTGATATTTGGCCAAACCAAGTATTTTTATAGGAATGAAAATATCAAAATGAAGAAATAGAAGATAAAGGTACTTCAACATTTCGTTTTAGTTTAGTAATAGTTAACGAATTGATATTTATTCCGATAGATGGCGCAAGCCATCAGCAAACTTAAGTTGCAAGATAAGGAGATGCCATTTTCTTAATTTATCCATCTTATTTCAATTCAATTCCATATTTGTACCATTTTTTTCACATTTCGTTTTATATATCCTCAAATTTCCCTACCCCATGTGTTGGTTAGCCCATATGTATTTAGGTAAATGTCGGTTAATTAGGTAAAGTACGTCAAGCGAACACATAAAACCGCAATTAACCTACATCCAATCAACAAACTTTATTGCCCCCAATTTATAAATTAAGGGAGATTACCATTTCAGGATAAACATATGAACTGAGTGTTCAATGAAGAGAAAATCTCTTCCTTTTAATAAGGATGTTTTGAAAACATATTTATGAAATTAGTTTTTAAATACTCTGCGTTTATTTGAATTTTCTTTAATTTTCTTATCAGCAAACTGTATTATCCCCAATTTATAAATTAAGGCAAATTACCATTTCAGGGTAAACATATATCGGAATAATACAATTTATTCCGATAGATGGCGCAAGCCATCAGCAACTTTCAGTTTCACGATAAGTAGATGCCTTTTACATAATTTATCCATCTTATCCCAGTGCAATTTTACATTTGTACTATTTTTTTTCATATTGTATACAGGTGGTCTTTGTCTGAATTTTCCTGAATTTGCGCTACTGAATATTATTTTTTTTACCACTTGTGCGTCTCCAAGGGTGATAAACAAATAATATATATATTTCAATGCATATTTAAAGGGAGAGGTGCCTCATTTGGTACATAAATACCGCTCTACCATAAATTTGCGATATATATACATATAAAAATCTATTGTTTAAAAGAAACAAAAGTAACAAACAGAATCACGTTTAATGAGGAAGGAATTAAGACCCAGACGACTAACATCTCGAGCGAATTGTTACCAAACGAACTATTCGATATTCCAGTCAGACGACGACAGAACAAGGTCACGCGTGACATCCAGACCTAACAAGATGGCGTCCCCTCCACGCCATATCTCAACTGATCCATTAATAGAGTCGACAATACTTGTTGTTGTTAACCTACAAACACATAAATTGCATATTTCCTCACATCCTCTCATTTTATATTCTCGCCATTTTTAAATAATTAACAATTATAAATATTTCGCCACGTTTGGTTACTGGCACTTGCTGGTAGAATTGGACTTTTGCGAGAATTTAGTGACATTAAAAATTGTTTTAAGAAAAAAAAGGTCCATGTTGGGATTCGAACCCGGGTCG
This sequence comes from Cordylochernes scorpioides, assembly GCA_030710605.1. Lineage (NCBI taxonomy): Eukaryota > Metazoa > Arthropoda > Arachnida > Pseudoscorpiones > Chernetidae > Cordylochernes > Cordylochernes scorpioides. The sequence continues at coordinate 14,508,809 of CP092882.1, read as the reverse complement.
TGTATGTCGAAGGTCGACGGTTTGTACCAGTCCTCCACCGACCCCATGTTCTTCTTCTTTCTTATCTAAAACTGTAGGGAATTTTTCGAATGAAGCCCTCTGCCTAAACTCCAGACGCGGCCCTGATTATTCTGCGCGACGGCCGATGCAGCTTAGTGGGGAGTTTTGACAACCATCATGACTGGGTGAAGTAAAATGCGTCTGCCTTTGTCATAAAGACTGGGAACACTACTCAGTGGCAGGCCGACTTAGCTCCAAAAGAAATGGCCGCCTCTGACATGAGGAACAGACACCATGTGAAGCCGCTCCTAACAAGGAGTACAAACGCTGCTCATCCTGAATCCCTGGATTAGGAGCCCTTACAGGGTACTATCAGCCGAGCCAGCTGAGCCCAGGTTTCTTAGTGAGCTTGTTACTGCTCCCCCTCCTCCTTTTTCATCCGGGCTTGGGACCGGCAAAGGCGGAGTTTCCCCATGTTCTAAGGTAAATAAATATTATATGAAGCAGGCGATGGTTAAAAACTGATTGTCTTTATTATTATAATTGTAAGTTAAGGTACTGTTGAAGGTCTCTAGGCCTGAAAGCTTGCCACATACACTCATGGAAAAAACTTAAGTAGGTTATACCTTTTATAGATGGATTCAGACAATAACTCTGAAAGATATTACAATCTTTATTGAAGACACACTCATGGACAAAACTTAAGGAAGTTGTACCTTTTACCATGCATATTGGGATTCAGATAATAACTCTGAAAGATATTACAATGACCTTTATTGAAGATACACGTGATAACCAAGTGTGAACAAAATTGCCTCTGTGTCCTTCAAATTAAAAATATTTATACCATTTAATATTTATTTTTACTAAACCTGCAATATCATCATGGTCATGATTTCTAAGCTATGTAATTCATTTCTATATAGAAGAGGGGGATATGCAAATAAAGTATATGTGAGCAATAATTACCTAATAATACTTTTTTCAAAATAAAGTATATATAAAAAATGTATAATTGACTTAAAGAATTTTAAAATCTTAATTCATTTTGACTTATAGAGAGATGGTATATTCCATCTCACCACAAATCAATAAACCCCATTTCAATTTCCTGCCAGATCGTCTGCTACCATAATTAGAAATGATCGTCTGATTGAAATTTGCTCAAGTCACCCGCAGACGATTATTGCTCAATTTTTGTATAAAATCTATTTCCATAAATGTGTAATATATTTACAGGGAGAGAGAGAGAAATTTGTACTTTTCAATTTTTAATGCTTGGAAATTACATGTAATATTTTAGGACATTTTTTTCTCTGAAAATAATCTGGATGAAATACTAATAGTTTATTTTTAAATTTGCATAGTAACCTTGATATGTTTTGCATAATCGAAAAATTTGGTTAAATAAAATGTGATGAAGGTATTTTATCAGAAATTTTTAAAAATCAAGGAGACTTAATGGGGAGATATATCATCTTCTAATGATGATAAGCCATCTTTTTATAAGGATATGAATATAGTATTTGTGGATGAAATACTGTAGCAAAGTATTTATTATTTTATTAACAGAGTATCATTTTTAATGTTTATATTTTGCTACTCTGTAAACTTCCCTCATTCCTTATCTTTTTCTTTATCATTCATAGTCTGTTCTTGCCTTAAATAAATTGCTGTTTCAACCTGAAGTTTATTTTCCTAATTTTACAAGTGGAATTTTGGTGGAGATGCTGGGTAAATTAGGGAAGACACACTGAAGATCACCGAGAATTCCTAGAGGCAATGGGTGTGTAGAAATGTTTGGTAGTCGTTTCACAAAACACTGATGCGAAATTCGGTAGAAGAATTCGCAGTGATGATTCTTTTGTGGGCTGTTGCAAAGATTTAAATCAGATCACTAAATAGCAGAAAGGAGAGGGTAAAAGTCTCCTTCAAACTAACTTTATTTAAAACATGTTAAGAGGACAGAGGAAAACACCCAACTGGTCAGCAGACCAGGCCGTGCTCTGATTCTTTGTTGCCGGCTGGCGCCGCTGACAAGTATGTTTGTTTACTGTCACCCAATCCGTCTGGCCGACGTCCCGAAATGAATCTCCATTATTCCACATTAGGTGTGTTGTGATCTACATTTTCAGAGACTGACTCCAGGATTCCACCGCCGTATCAAAACCAAGACTTCCCTCCTAGATGACGATGTCCTTATAGACGATACGACGAAAAAAACCGCACTTCACGCCGTTAATAAAAAAGAAGTTTGTCTTTCCTAATTTTCCACATGGCAATATTTCACAATTCAAAGTTTATTTATTACATATAGCTGCCTATTCATCATGTCTAAATAATACATTGTTTTTTTTTTCTATAAAATTAGCAGAAGAAACAATTATATCACTTGTCAATGAAAAACAAATATAAATGAATTGGTTAAAACAATCAATGGTCAAGAATTAATAAATAATTTTCCTATAAATATTTATATATACATATATATATTTGTATAACGAAACAAAAGTTTTACAAAATGCTCCTTCGTAAAACTTTTGTTTCGTTATACAATTATACCAATTATACGGAGTGTACCTGTAGAGACATATATATATATTAAAAATAAAGAAGGCATCTCCTGACCACGAGCACATGTGCTTTTTAGATGGCAGAGCGCCATCTAGTGGAGCAAAAATAAACTAAACGTTTATTTAGCTTGCTCCGTGATATTTGGCCAACCCAATTTCTTGATTTATCAAGAAA